>PNEQ01072274.1:0-16174 GCA_003012365.1 Medauroidea extradentata
GATTGGATGTTTTGACATTCGTGTGTCGTGGGGTTTTACACGCAAATCACAGACGTGTGGTGTTACAGTAACCTTATTGTGATTGGTACAGTCAAATGAGAAACGTCACAGTTCAAAGGCACGCTGCCAATATCTATGAAGCAGAACTGCAGACGTGCACATAAGGCACTGGAGCAAAGTGGGGCAAAATTCTTTTCGCAAAAAGTTCATGTCTCTACGGCTATGCATTCTAAAGCCTCTCATATTGGTTAATTATATGCTGTTGCAGTGAGTAGTAGCTACAAACGGACGGGGCTTGTGTATACATAGAACAATGGATTCTAGCATGGGAGTCATTGAACTCGTAAAATATTCCTTTCTATAGTTAAAAGTAATGTCAATGTGCCTAGAGTGCGAAAATTCCTAGAGAGTAAGTGGTAACTTTTTTTTTTCAGGGTTTACCCTCGAGGTTACTAGTGCTGTAGAGGGGTGACGATGAGGGAGTATATGGAGCAACGGCGAAATGCAAGGGCGTAGTAGAAGGAAATACCCCGAGAAATCTCACACAACTGCAACTTCTGTCAGAATTCCAAATACAAAAATTGGGAACGATTCTGACGGTAATTGAACCTGGATCGACTTTGTGGTCGGTAAAAGGTTAGGCCACTGCAACGCTAAGGGCCATTCACATGTGTGGAGAAAGCGGAGAGAATATTCTACTTATTTACAAAACTAAACAGCGCGAGCGTTTGTCTCTTTAACTGCTACATTACACAATAGGCAAACACCGAATTAAATAGCTCTGTAAACACTACGTACATGGTTTCCTCGCTTGAAACTAACAAAAAATAAGCTATTTAAAACAAAGCGAAATGTTAAAAATATTTTACACTATCTTGGCGCAGTTAAAAAAATGTTCATCCCACGGCGAAATAATAAAAAAATACTTTGTTGTCATCTCAATCAACTGATACTCATTCTAGAATCACAATAGTGCTACGGTAACTTCACACTTATAAATCAACACTATTGAAATCTTCGATATTGGTTAAAATATCTGGAACCTTGCGTGCACAAGTTTTCCGAGCTGGCTTTTATGTAACCGGGTTCACTAAATCTTATCAGTATAAAATTACAGCTCACACAATAATGCCTGACGGGCGGTTGCTAACCAGTTAGCCAATAAGAACGTGTTTTCAATGTTTACGGCGGCGTTTGAAAATATCGAACTTTCAAAAGTTCAATTATTTGAACATTAAATTGCGCACGGGATTATTACTTTGTGTCGTTGCTTTTAGGTGCGTATATAGTTCGGAAGAAATTCGCAAATTATTAAGGTGCCCGCCTACTGGCCGTGTGTTTGTGTGAGCGAGGCACGGCGCTAAGGGCGATGTTGACCGGGTCATCTGGTGCGGTATCGCCTCTACCGCAAGACACTGAAACTGCGTGCAGTGGTATCGTAGATCACTCGCCTGACTGATAGTTTCAGTGGTCACCCCATCGTTTTATGGTAGGAAGTTTTAAGCTAAGTCCAGTACACTTTTCTATCGTAGTTTCACACAAATACCGTGTGTAGTTGTTTAGTTATAATAGATTGAAAAAGCCGTTATTTGCCACTTCGAGGTGCTCCGAAATGGTCTTTCTAATAAACGTGATGTTTTGAAACTACAATTTCAAACCGTTTGAAGTGTGTGTTCTTTTCGTAAATTCACACATTAGAAGTTTCTTAGAAAAAATGAGTTCTGCTAGCACGCTGCAACGCTGTTTACAAGGCAGGCAGGCGGAAGCCTTAAATAGTTTTTCTAGGCACCGTCCCTATTGTAAATATAAATTACCACAGTACAAGAGGTTTGTATATTGTGACAAAAACTATTTGAGGGTTATTTTCTTGTACTATTTGTAACACGGCAACCTAATTACTCTACACAATAAGGAGAATTTTTGTGTCGCACCGTGTCCTTCACGCCGCATCCTTCTCTTTGTTGTGCTTCCGGCATTACTCAGAGATTGAAAACAACGAAGTCCTCCAAATTAATGCTCAGTATTTGGAGTCTTAAGCCTCGTGAAAGAAGAAAAATGCGTCTGAGAATATTCCCAAGGGGCTAACAAACTGTTCTGTAGAAAGGTTTTTTCCGCTCCAGAAACTAAGCAAAGTAACTTTTATGAAAATGGCTGTGCTCATGAATAATTGGTTTGAAAGTTCGTTCACATTTTTTTTTATTTTCGGACGTATTCTGAGGCAAATATCAACCTAAAATATATATCTGAACACAAGTTAAAAATATAACATCTTTCTGAGAATACTGGAATACGACATCGCCCACAATCCCAATGAATTTAGTTGCATAGTTCATAAAGGTGGAATTTGTACCTGGTCCAGTTTCAAAACCGGAAAGGTAGGGTGCAAAACATTACGTTTCTTATACGATCGCCACATCCGTGCAACACCTTATGTAAGGAAATAGTGTTTCATAAAAAACTGGCATTATATCGTATGCAATGTTACACACAACCGCGGGTATTTCAGAGGCCAATGTAGCGAAGTTATCAATATTACCAGTATTACGTTACGATTTTGACGTTGATATGTTATAAATATGTAAGTATGGCAGTTTGACGCTTACAAACGGACAGTTACACAACTCAAACTAAAAGCCAAATCCTTTTCAGATAATAAATACATCCAAGTGCTAGAAATTTTTCAGCCGAGACAGAGGACAGATATGTATCAGTTCGTCCCACAGCGAAATAGTGCTGTGATAGCTCAAAACTGCAAAAAATGAGGGGGGAAACAGGTAAATTATTTTCAGACATATTATTTTTATAAATGTTTCTAAACGTACTTATGTAAAACTCAGCTAGCTTTGTGCACAAAAAAAGAAATAATGTTATGTGTACGTTTACATAAACACTCATAGTATATTGCTTACAAAATATTTTTAATCGAATACCAAAGTCCATTTAGTTCTACCTACATAATATGTATATTTTTAGTAGTTCACCGTAAACACAACGTTACCTTAAAAAACAGGTTCGCGTGTGGGTAAGTAATAACGTCTTATGGACAACTAATGTAGGCAACGATATATTTCTTATAGACACTAAATGGGCCAAAACGTTTTCAGAAATACCAACGCATCATTCGCCTGGAGTAACGTCAAAACATCGAGGGAAACCGAAATCGGAAGAGCAGGCCGGAAAACGAAGCCAAAGTTTAGTTACCACTGCGTGATGTCGTTTGGCCCGGAATATAACTGTAGCGTTTTAAAGAGAGGAATTAAACAGTGAAATGTATCGTAAAACGTAATGAACCGAGATATTGGAGATCAAATTTTTTCTTGCCCACCTAAACTCCAAATAAGCGTTTTAAGTTGGATTGCATATGTTTGTTGACATAATGTTTGTTATAAATGGGCTTTATTCTACTTGATATTTGCTGGCGTGACCGCTACGCACTATCCTGAATTATCAACTCAATTCCTATTTAATTATGTTCATTAACATCTATCGTGATTTTATACAAGAATTACGTAGCAAAACTTATGTGTTGCGTACACACTGTCATTGTTTATTAACATCTTTTGGTACATAAAGCAGAAAAATATATTTGTGATGTTGATTACTATAATCCGTAATATATAACCGTAGGGTTCCTAAAACTATTTCACAAACAAGACACGCACGTGATTCCCAAATAAGTTACACTATCTTGAATTATTTAAGTTTTGATAACTCCAGCAGATGTGCTATAGGAAGGAAACAAGAAATTTATATATATATATATTCAAATCACGTTGGCAACTCTGTTTCCGTACTTCGCATGCGCCGTGGCTGAAACTATGTATTGCGCATACACGTGAACATACACTACGATTAAAAATAGGACGGGCTCTATCTGTGAAATTAGGTATGGAATTCTGTCTGGAACCATCGTAGTTGTGGTACACACTGTCGCAGTGCTACTCGCACAGAATTAGGTACGGAATCCTATACAGAATACAGTTATCAAGGATTCAAAGATATTAGCCGTTTATAAGCTCAAAGAGCAATACATTATATTACATCAATGTGGACCATAGAGGTAATATAACTCTGATGTTGACATTTTTGGCTCTGTTGTTCAGTATATTTTGCAAACTTTCCTTCTACCTAATGGGAATATATAAACATTCTAACTAATAGGTAAACCTTCTTACGTCCAATTATAGTAGACCTTTATGAATCCAATTATAAGATGTAAAAATTTTCAGATATGAGTCAGAATGAAATACGACCGTAGACTTAATACTTGTAGGAACTGGTAAGATAATGTAAGTGGGCTTTACGTCTCGTCGACAGCAAGGCCATAGAGACTGTGATACACAACTTGGTACAAAGACAGGAACTGGGAGAGGATTCGGCCTTTCTTAAGGAACCATTCCAGCATTCGCCGGGAGCTATTTGGGCAAACAATGTAAAAACCGAAATCAGGATGACGAGAGCCGATGATCGAACCCGGGACCTACCGAATGCGAGTCCAAGGGGTTACCGTTGCACAGCCTCACTCGATTAGTAGGAATGAAATCCATAAATTGGAAACTAAGGGAATGCTAGGGTATTCAAAAGCTGAGGACGTGTAGACTGACCCATCTCCTTGGTGCCGTGCGGGAAGACTGCGAGGTTCCAATCGAAGCCGCCGAATGTGAAGTACGTGGTCTCAAACTTCTGCGCGCTGCCCTTGCCGCCTCCCGAGGACGACGGCCCGCTAGGTGGCGGCGACCCCTGCTGGCCCGTGTGGTTGCCGTGGTGGTGCCGGTGGTGGTGGTGATGGTGGTGCAGTGCCCCGAAGATGGACTGCGGCACGCGGAACTCCGTGTCGAAGATGGTGCGCACGCCGCCCATCGCCAGCTCGAGCTGGAACTCACCGTTGGTGTCGGTGAAGTTGCGGCCGTACAGGTCGCTGACGGGGATGTAGTTGCGGTTGCCCTGCGCCGGCGAGTCGTAGGTGAACTTCACCTGGCGGCCGGAGAACGCCTCGTTCACGCTGAAGTGCTCGCGGTTGAGCAGGGTGAAGGTGAAGTCGACGTAGACGCGCATGCCCTCGGACGGGTTGCGCCACACCAGGTAGACGCCGAGCACCTTGTCGGTGCGCGAGAAGGTGATGGCCCAGCGCTGGTAGCCGCACGCGAAGTCCTTGGAGGTGACGTCGCGCTCCAAGTCGCGCGTCACCGACTTGGTGACCACGAACGTGAACACGTGCGTGTTGGCGCGGTCGTGCAGCTTGGCGAACCGGTACAGCAGCGACATCTCATCGGGCCTCGCCGCACCTGCAACACCACCAGGTACAGCTCTGTTAAGAATCCTGCTACTCGCTCGGCAATTGTGTTCTCCCATTACCGAATTTACTAGAAGCCCGGAGTCTTGAATGTAGCAACAGTGTATCGGGGGCCTTGCTTGTCACTTCTTGGCCACCCTAGTCTCTGCAACGTGTACAGATGCAGCTTTAGTTGCGCGTACACGTCTACAATTACTAGGGCAGCCAATGAGCGACCGGCAGCAGGCCTCCGATGCAGTGTTGCCACATTGAAGTTTCCTGCCTTCTACTAAAGACGGCCGTGGTTCTCCACACCGCTGGGTAGGGACCTGAAAAATTCACCTTTTGTTCTGGGCAAACGTTAGAAATCAAACAACTGTAGGTTAGTGTCATATTATTAATTTGGTCTTGACTCATTTGACACCTCCTGAAGAGTCCTGAGCCAGTTATGAAGAAGTAGTTGACTGCAGACCTAATCATGCTATATCAACTGTGTCAGCGAGTAACCTACGCGTAGGGACCTGAAAAATTCGCTATTTAATTTGGGAACAAGCTTTAATTCCAATAACTATAAGTTCGTCTTACTGTCGCGATTGGCCCTTGACTACTATGACAGTTCCTGGAAGTCGTCGAGCCAATAACAAAAACGTTATAAAATGGAGACCCATACACTGTGTCAGAGAGCAACTAATGAGCAGCTGATGTTTGCTTGAAGACGTATATATTCTTGCAGTCTATCCTTCAGATCAGGGAACCCGCGAATTTTTCCGTCTCCACCTACGCGTAATGTATTGTCTGCGTCAGTAAACATATATTCTTGGTAGGGACAGGAAAATTTCGCGAATTCAATGACCTGCAGGCTTGAATCCATTGTACTATGAATACTCAAGCCCCGTTTATTCGTTCATTGTCTCCTGTTTCACTGAGTAGCAGCTAGTTGACTAGTAGTCGGGGCTTGAGCATGGATAGGATTGCTGATTATAAGATGAAGGTCATTAAATTCGCGAAAATTTCCATTATTGGTGGTTATCTTACAGGTCAGTGAAACCCGCGAATATTTCCGATCTCGGCCGATGGGCAACTTCAGAAAACGTGAAAGCCTCACCCTGATGTCCGAGGACAGCTGAAGATAGGCTAATCAGCAGGAGTAATAAATTGAAATCTTGGCTTTCGAATTTGAGCCACGCCGTTGTGGTAGAGTGTACCGACAATTCGCCTCACCAAGTCAAGATTTCAATATCAACAATGGCTGAGAAGGCCTGCAAACATGTTTGGAAGTAATACAGTTACGCTAAAACTACTGCTAAAGAAAACAACAAAATTTTTCTCATAAAAATAAATAAAAGAAAATAATAAACACTGGAACAAAATTAAATTAATGCAATTTTTCTGTAAAATGTTTTGTCGAATAAATACACATATTTTGCGCCAATATTACACACATTATTTTGTTGTAATACATATAAGTAGTCCGTAAATTTTAAAGATTTTTCTACAGGTATTCCCACTGATACACATACAAACCTCTGCACATACCCTCATACACCAACACACACACATATGTTATATACATAATTTATTTGAAGATCAGATTATGCCTGTTATAGGGTGAGATGGAACTTAAAACTTCCCTGCATATATTTGTTCCAGCCAGAACGGATGCCCATTGCCAATCAATGCCGCACCACTTTTACAATACAATACTAAAATGTATTGGCA
The DNA here is from genome assembly GCA_003012365.1 of Medauroidea extradentata. Taxonomy (NCBI): domain Eukaryota; kingdom Metazoa; phylum Arthropoda; class Insecta; order Phasmatodea; family Phasmatidae; genus Medauroidea; species Medauroidea extradentata. The sequence goes on from PNEQ01072274.1 coordinate 6,992, forward strand.
CGTTATTATGTAAGGTAAAAGTATCATACATATTTCTTATTAAGCTAAATACTTGGCCAACATGTGTTTTGCTTTTTAGGTTCAGATAAGATAATTGGAAAAGTTTTAAAACCAGATCATAACGTGCTGAAGTAACATAAAAAAAATTATGGCCGGATAAAAATTGCATGGTAAAAGTAACTAACAAATGGCTGATGATGAATACTGTCACTTTACTGAGTTGGCAATAAAGAGATACTGTTGCATAATTCAACCACATTACATGGACAAGTGACATTTCCCGTCTATACGTGTCCGATAGGCTACCTGAAAACTAATCAGTGCATAAAAGGCTATTTAATGACTGCCAACGTCAGATTACGTTGAATTCAAACCGCGATGTTGCTGAAAATATTTTCGAAGTTTTTATAAGTCCCACATTCCGGGCAATTTTTTTTTTGTGATCGACGCAAGAACATAGTAAAGCGTGAGCTATTGAAGTGATCTTTTTTTTTTATTCACGCAAATGCTAGCGAAGTTAACTTATTCGGAGGCAGCCCCCAGTAACATAAAAGGACAAAACACGAGAAAAAGTAACAAAAAAAACAAGGAAGCCTGAATCGGCAATAATTAACAAACATACAAATAATTCCGAAATGGGAACACAGTAGACATATGCCTATAAAAATGAATGACAGATAGAAAAAAGTAAATTCAAACAGACAAGAACTAAACGGGTGCGTTAAATGGCGGTAATTATGCACAAAATACAACGACAGCAAAATTGAGCTCAATGACAAAACGGCAAAAAATTGTTGCAGACAACACTACCAACATAACACAGACGATAAATTACATACTAAATTCTTCCAAAATAGAAATATAGTCACTGTGAACTGGAGAAAAATAATGTCAAACAGACAAGGACCATAAAATGCGCATGAAAATGACAATGATGGACAAAATCAACAAGGACAACAAAAATTAACACACCTACAGAAATGGTTGTAGACAAGACCACGATCTAAGAAAGTCTTCTACCTTGCTTGTTTAATAACGTTCTTGAGTTAACACCTTTATTGGCCCATTTAGTTCAGTATGTAGCCGCAATCGCAGCACTAATGTGCAGTTCTCGTATTACATTAGGAGTTTGTATAGATGTAGCATTGTGCACCTCCGGAATTGTTAAAGAAATTGTGGCGTCTTTACTGCTGGTATATCTTCCGTTTAAAAAAAAACGGTACAATTAAGTTGTATTAGTACGTATAAATTAATAAAATGTATCAGCGTGAGTTACAAAAATGGACTTTGGTTACAAATGTTTACTGCAATGATAAGTTTAGTAATTCTAACTTAGACTAACATTGTCTTGGTCTGTAATTAATTGAAAAACGCAGAAACAATATTTTCAATGAAATGTGTTAATTTTTTAAAACAGGAATACCGCAAACATTTTATTTTATTTTTTTTTTGTAAAACAATCTAAGTTCATTAGCCATGAAGATATACATGAGTTGTGTAAGTTTTTCGAGTAAATGTTTAAAAAAAAACATGCTTACTTCTATTAAATTTCGGAATACGTGACTTAAAACCATTATTTATTTTCCAAACAGCACCAAAATAAATATTGGGTAATAAAAATGTTCTATTGTGAAGTAATATCACTTTCCCATGTTGTTATTACACTCTTGCTATACAAGCAAAAATTTCAATTCGCGTGTAATTTCAAAAGATGTCAAAATAAAGGCAATTAGTGAACAAAACATTACGTTTAGAAATAAATAACGTGCCATTTTTAAAACCCTAACACCTCTATATCTCAATAACAAAATTTTTATGACAACACAAAATTCATTTTTGCGGAACCCATGTAACATACAATGATTTTTACTTTTAAATCAATTTTTGATTAAACGAATTTTTTTTTAATTCTTTCACTGAGAAAACGTATCAAGCTGTGCCTTTTCTGTCCTTCGTCGTTTACTTCGTGGCTTAGGCAAATATGACTTAGGCACTAACTTAGTTTATGTTTTGTATGTATGTTTACGAATGCATAGAGAAACGTACAAATAAAATAATTTTTAACGAGTAGCAAGCAACGAGCTATATACTTAACATAAAGGGGCGGAAACGCTTCCAAAGTGAAGCCCAATATAACGGCTGTTTTGACCCCAGAAAACATGGCGAACAGCAGTGTGGACAACATTATGTTAAAAATCCGTCATTATGTTCGCATAAAATCCGTTACTTTATAGCTCCACTATATTCCCGCTAAACACAGGAAAAAATGCCAATCATTATTATAATATATTATACTGTAATAAAGTTTAAATTAGCATAATCGCTCTCGTCTCTCGACCGGAAATAAGAGTCCGCCATTTTATCTAGAGTCAAAATATCACGTTCGATTGGGCTTCACCTCAGTACCTTGGAGATTGCTGTTTCCGCCCCTGTATGTTTACTATATAGCTCGTTGATAGCTAGCGTTTTATAGCACGGATACTTGCATGAGTTAAAAAATACGCAAGGAAATATTTTTTCTAATCACAGAAACTCTCAAATCTTATTGAGTTAGTATTTGCGTAACACTGAAATACTGCCATAACGTTGTTAAAATAATCCATATTTAATAAAGTAGACAACACAATAGGCTATTGGGAATTATTTTTTTGCTTGTTTAAATTTATGTAGTATAACAAACACGGAAGTAAATTTATTTTCCACGAAAACATAAAGTTCTCTTAAACCGTGAAACTGTAAGTCATATTACAGTTTATTTAGGAATTTAGGTAAAGCAAACGCTTTTAATGTGACTAAAGTACTTCCAAAAATTTCTTTAAAATCATTTTTGTGTAGTTAACTTTATGTTGAAAATATTTTAGTATACACCCTTGTATTATACTGGAAAGGTAACAAAATGATTTCTTAAAAGGAATTTCTTGTTTTAATCTGACAGAATTTAATATCTGTAGTGTTTTATTTCCATTGAAAAATTGAAAATTCTTTTTATAAGACCAACATCTCAAAGGAGACTTTATGTAGCTGGGATTATATTGCGATGAATTATTCTCATGAATATAGAATGTAATAAAACTTTTCTGACAAAATTAAAAACGTTGCAGTGTCTCAGTTCAAATTAAAATACTGCTCTAACATTATTGTCCCTGGCACGAGGCCGTAGATTAAAGTTGACAAAAAAATATTTTTTTTTGGGATTATTCTATATCCGCGGAGAAGAGGAAAGTGTAGCTTTCATGGCATTATTTCTCAAATAGTTAATTTAAAATAGTTTAAATATTTGATGTGGTATGTATTCTTCATAGCTAAGTACACAAAAATCACGTAGAAAAGTTATACGCCATTAATTTGACAGCAACTTATGGGCAATAATTTGTAATATTTTTTTATTTGTGTCACTACACAAGGCAAACTTTGCAGTACAAATGTTGAAATGGACATCTCAGGTTCATTTTAGAGCTAAAAAATATCTTACATTGTGCAACAAATCACAAAATTCTGAAAATAAATGCCTATAAGTTACTGTCAAATTTATCCACACTTAAGCTATACAACTTCGTCAATGAACTCTAATGAATTATTAATATTTAAAAAATGCTACTGTATATGATTGTTGGCAACAGTTCCTCCTAATCATAATATTATTTTTTTAATTTAATTGTTTATATAATTAGCGTAGTAACAAAATACAATATTATTTGATTATTAAAACATTGCCAGCTGCTTTACTTAATTTTAAAACTTTAGGTAGCCAACGTTGGTTTTTTTGCAATGTGTTTGTAACCAGTAACAGTATGTTTGTTACATTTTAGGTTAAAACTGTAAACACAGTAGATACTGATATCAAGAGTGAGTAATTTGTGATAGGAAACCTCTCCTAATAAATGCAAAGTTTTTACGTAAACAACTTACAACCCATAACCTATCCCAACGGCAACATTAAACATTTAGCTACCATCAGTTTTAGTTCGTATCATGAAGATGCGCATGAAAGTAATAGCACTGTAACATACATAACTTGTACGCAATACTCATTGAAGACCTATTTCCACATAGAATTTGAATCCAGTTGTTTCCTTTCATAGAAGAGTAATTTAAAAGTCGCCTACCATCTGAAATGTATTACATTTGACCGCAAATGTTTACATAATTCTGTCGAATAGTTTTATAATTGTCAAGTCTTTTCATATAAGTTTGGATAAATTTGACAGCAACTTATGGGCAGTAATTTTCAGTATTTTGTGATTTGTTGCACAATGCAAGACAATTTTAGCTCAAAATTGAACCAGAAATGTCAATTTCAGCATCTGTACTGCAAGGTTTGTGTTTTGTGGTGACACAAATAACAAAATATTACAAATTATTGCCCATAAGTTGCTCTCAGATTTATCCAAACTAATATGAAATGGTGTACACCAAGGTTACGTCACAAATGCGTTTATTAAATATTAAGAATATGAACATCTGTTTATTTTTTATTCACGTTAAAGTAATCCCGCAGTAACACATTTGTTACCTTAATAAGTAGACTATTACGATATTTCATCATGTCAAACATCTCTGAAATAATTTTGTCAGGTAACATCGTTGGCGAGACGTGGTATTCCTACATGTTGACTACAATTTACAGGGGGGGGGGGGGGAAATTTCTATTCAGTAATGGTTCATTATACATTTATCTTATTTCTGTATTAAGTTCAGAAATTTTATTATTATTTAGAAACTGTTTTTGTTTGGACGCCAAAAAAAGTTTTGTTGATATTTTTCGATATTTAAATGAAATAGCGAAACGTGCAGCGCTTAAAATGGCTCAGTGGGTGATACCGTAGACAAACTTCAAAGATTTACTTAGCCTACCGTGATAAGTAATTTACCGTAAACAGACATCTCATGACTTGGTTGCTTTTCACAAATTAAACCATAGTTAATGACTGAACTTGGTACAGTGTGAATATCTGGCATGGTATATGAAAGGGAGAAAATGACTAAAGCGCAGCTTTTTCACTTGCCGAGTTGTCCATTTCATAAATATTTATAGGAGCAAGAATTTTTGTTATTCATTATTTTTATTTATTTGTTTGGTTGGAGGGCTTCCGAAGCGAAATGCTCGTAAATGGAAGCGGTACTCACACATATACACTTTACATATACGTTAACATATTTATACAAACAAACAGGGTCTGTAAAAATTTTTACACCGGTTTCTCGTCTAACAATTAAATAAAATCATGCCCTGTCAACTCAACGATCAGTATTGGGTATAAATAGAGCCCACGATTTTTGGTGAAAAGAATTCTGCAACAATTTGTTCCAATACCTTATGTGTACATATACAGCTCTGCTTCATGGTCAGTGATTGGCTGTTTTTAACTCTCAGCGTCTAGGGTTCTACCCGCAAATCACAGACGTGTGGTGTCGCAGTAACCTTGTTCCTGTTGGCACAAGTCAAATGAGCCACGCATGTGCAATTATACATTCTGCCAATAATAAAGAAGCAGACCTGCAGATGTGCACGCAAGGCATTGAAACAAACTGTTGCAGAATTCTTTTCACCAAAAATCGTGGGCTCTAGGTACAAAGCATTAGTTCGCGTCACAGCTACGCAATTGATAGTGGGAGTGAGCTAGAGAGAGATGGTGTTGAGGTGTTTTTTTTTTTTTTTTAATTTTATTTTTATTTTGTACTGGTTAGTGGCCGCTATTTTCACCGTTAAGTGAAATGGCGTGAAGAATGGTTATGTTCGATAAACTAATGTATTCAGCGCGAAGTGGCTTTATATTTGATTAATAGCTGAAAGTTATGTCGCATAAGTATTGTGTTCCCGAATATAAATACGTTTCGTGTACTCCGAGACACTGTTGCCATGTATACGAGGAGATTGTATTTCTAAATTTATATGTAAATGCTGGCCAAAGCTAACTTCACTATTTCCTGATAGTGTAAATAGTAAATACCATCTTATATCACAGGAAAATAACTAAGAGAAACTAAAAATTTACAAGGGTTTTACAAGTTGCTCTGTGCGTTAATTTTCGTTGCCGTGATTTTAAGTTAGGTTTTTACTATTTACGGAATGAAGATGAAATAGTGACTTTGACTTGCATTTAAGCCTACATGAAAACGATGAGATCAAAAACAATTTATTTGCAAGTAGTACCAATACTGTTAATGTTAAAAATATTGTCCCATGGTTATTTATAAATAAAGAAATAATTATTTTTACAACGTAGCACCCTAAATACGTAACTAAATTACACGAACATGCAGTCGACTGCAGTTAACGACACTCGAAAATGTTCAGTCAATGAGATATTCATAGAAGTCGATGTATTGTAATCGGGCAAACAAAATCGATAGTATCGATTAGTTTCCGCCACTGCCGTGACAGCGCTCCTGTCGCTGTTTCCGTTTCGTACTATTCACTTGACCTTCTATAGCCCTCCTTATTCTATGAATTAAATACAGGATTTGAAGAACAAGGGCATATTAAAAAACAAAAAAATAGAACTACACGAAAACAATTTTTTCGAAGTAACTAGTTGTATGCTCTTATACATTGTCTTGTTACTTTCCTAATGACTTTATGAAATACAGAACGCAATAAGAGAATTTCATGAGAAATTATCATAGGAACTTGAACACAGAGCGTACGAAACTTATTACTTACGTTTACAAACTTCTCAGAACAATAAATTCAGTATACACTGTTCGTAATGAATAAACACGAAAGCATAGTGTTGGGTCCAGAAATCAGTCTACCCGACTGTGTCTCCTCCCTAATAAATTAAATTGTGTTTCTTTTCTGTGAGCTATGTCAAATTCGATAAAAGTAATTCAACATCTTTTCCTTGGCCAAAATTGATATATATTTTCTTTCATACATACCACAATGCAATCAATAAACATAAACAAAACTTCTCTTTTCTTTTTTGTATCTGCCATAGACGACAACAAAATGTTAAAGAGTCTCGTTTCCAACACATAGCACTCATTTTAATTTTTTTTAATATAAAAATTTACATGAAGGTTATATTTAACACATCTATGGTTGTTTTTATTATACAATGTTTCTTTTCGTTCAGTAGGACTTAATAAATCTGTGGACTTTAAGGCTATTTATTTATATAGAGGAACTTCTGCAAGAAATAGTAACACCGTACTGTATATTTTGTTTAGCATTTGTTAATAGTCCTCCGAAAACCTTCAGAATAGAAATAGTCCTCTTTGTTCTATGGAAATGGTAGTTACAGGAAGATTATTTGCTGAAGAGAAGTGAAAATTGTCTGGAAAATGTTCCGGCACAGACCAACAAAGGTGATGAAAATGGTAACATTTGGGCTGTTTGAAGAAGTAGAAGAGCCCCCGGAATACTACTACCCATTTACAGATGAAGCGAAGGCTCTCTTCAGAAGAAAGCTCTATGACCGTTCTCTAGAGTACCTGGACAAGTCACTCGAGGTTGAACCAGCAGATCCACTAACACTGGCCTGGCGCAGCAGGCAAGTCACTTAATTTACATATAAGCGGGAGGGCGTACTGGTAACAAATTGGACTCTTAGTCGGAGGATCTCCATTACATTCCTAGTACGGACATCCCGATTTAAGTATATCGAAATCGTTCTAGAAATATTATGAGTGGTTTTTTAACTGCAGACTCTCTCCAAATAAGTAATATTATTAATGACCTTTTCGACAAAACTGTTTGCCTAGCTTTCGACTTTGAAAACGTGGCACCTCTCTATCAATTTATGTTTCCATATGTGTAAGTACTCTGATGTAATTTGGTTTAAGTTGCAAACCAACATAATGAACTATGGAAACAAGAGGAAAATTAACTGTATGGTGTTATGCACCACTAGACTATGTGTCAATTATGTATGAAACATTCTTCAATTTTGAATCAGTTCTAGAAAAAGTATTTTAGATATAAATCCTGTTGTTATTATTGACATTATAGGACAAAAGTATTTTTGTTATGACTGTTTCAAATCTAAAAGAGATTTATATTGTGTTACTGATACTTTACACACGCACATTATATATATATATATATATATATATATATATATATATTTGTGTGTGTGTGTGTGTGGATGTTGCCATACGCGTTCGAGACCGATAAACTCAGACACCATATGACCAATCACCATGAAACTTGGCACACATATGTATTTTTTTCACGTAGAAGATTTTTATGCGATTAATTTTACCCTAACTCGCCAATTCGCCACTAGATGGCGCTGCAGCACATCAACTTCAATGTCGTTCAACCGATCGCAATGAAAATTTGTATACATGGATATTTTAACACGAAGAAAAAAAAACTAACAATATACATTGTGCATAACTTGCCACTGGTGCCGCAGCGCATCAGCTTTTATACCTAGCCTCCCTTTATGGCATATAGGGCATAACGTGGGGGGAGGGAAATTCAACCAACATACATTTTAATAATGGGAGGACAACTTCTGCCAGGCTCTGCTGCGATATTAACATACATATACTTACTTCAATGCACGGCTTATACCCTATACGCGACTACAAAATAAAAACAAAATCTTTGTTTACTATATCGTGTACTGTGGTAGCTACAAAAACAATGGAGACGTTAATGTTTTAACACGTAACTTCATCGACTAAATGGTTTCCTACAATATATAATTCAATTTTTGTTTTCTCAACTTCATGTGCGGAAACGTTTAGATATATTTCTCATTTTACATCAGAAACACAATTAAGTTAGGGGATTGCTACTGTCAATGGTCATATAAAGAAGGGTTTGAAGATAAACCAACAGGGATTACATGTCCACATATACGAGTGATGCAAAGCTACGTAAGGTATAACTAAACATTCACACCATTTGGAAATTACGTACAGTACTGTAGTAAAGTGACTAAAAAACCTGATTAATTTAATTAAATGCGGAAGTTCAATTTACATTATAAGGTTTTCATAAGTCGTTATGATCTTTGAAAGAACTGTGCAATGGGAGTTCATGACTAAATTCAGTTTCTTGGACGTGCTCCATTGCAAAATTGAATGACTGTCAAAGAAAACTAAACAAATAAAAGAAAACCATAAAATAAGCAGAGTATGCTTAGTCAGCAATATACAGACACAACCAATCAGGAGACAGCTCGTCTCCCATTGGCTGAGCAGGATAAGTGGGCCGACCCTATATAT
>PNEQ01072274.1:16274-33088 GCA_003012365.1 Medauroidea extradentata
CGTCGTAACACTGTCTGTCTGGAAAACTACTGTGTTTTGTTTCGTCTCTTCATTGTGTCGTTTGTCTTGTCTGTATATGTCTGATATCTGTTGCGTTTTGTCTCGTCTACTTGTTGTGTTCTTTTGTTATTTTTCTGTTCGTGTCTGATATCTACTGTGTTTGTTGTTTCGTCTCATCGTTGTGTCGCATGTTATTTGGGTTTTTATTTTATTTGTTATTAATTTCATTTTTTATCTGTTTGTTCCTTGTTTTTTATTTGACCCGATTCCATCTTGGAATTTCATGTTGTGTATGTATCTCGCTAAGCATACTCTGCTTATTTTATGGTTTTCTTTTATTTGTTTAGTTTTCTTTGAAAGTCATTCAATTTTGCACTGGAGTACGTCCAAGAAACTGAATCTTCATAAGTCATTTTAAATATTTACAGTTTCATTAACATAATGTGTTATTTATGACCATGCTCAGTTCCTTTAAATACGTTAAGTATAACGTCAACACGTATGTTATTTAATACGTAACACTTCTTTGATATGCCCGCTAATACACTACCAGTATTCACTATGATAAGGTTTACTATACGGATATTTCGAAAACTGACAAAATTCAATTGAAATCCTTCACAAACATAAAAGCCATACCACCGCGAAGATTATTTTCTTATCGAATACCCAAAAATACTGAAAAAAAACTACAGAAATGTTTCTTGGTACTGAACTAAATAAATATGCACTTGACATAACAATATTTTATGTTTACTGTCCTAAATGCCATATTCAACAAAACTGATTTTATTGGACCAGCAAAACACTTGTTTTAAAAAATTCCTCGTAAGGCCAAATATTTTGTTAACTCAATTCTGGCCAAACCAAACGTTTGCGTTTAGTGTACGTCTTAGTTTGCACTAGCAGCCAACGAAGGTTGATAGTTTGAACAGACACATTAAATATCGACTTATAAGAGGGACAGAGTCTTACATGCATTCTGCCAAAATTTGTAAATAAATGGTTATTTAATTTCAGTGCTTCTTGCGTAATCATTATGATTGTATGTCCATACTTGTATGAAGTGCCAATGTTATGTGAGATTGACATATGGAGTTCGGGCTTCGAAATCCTCTACCCCATTCTGGTCTAATGTTTACTGTCATTTATTTTAGTACACTGGGTAGTAACAGACTAGATTTGAAGACACCTACTTGGTGCCACAGACAAGCAAATGCCCAGAAGTAGGTGCGATTACACGGTAGTTAGACCTAGTTTACTTCGGACATGTTCAGCTGAAGTGAAGTTTTCAAACAAATAAAAATTATTTAGAGCTTGGCTGAGTTTCATCCACTAAAAGTTTAAAGTGTTTTTATTTGCTATCCAAGCATACAACAATATTTGTTAATTTGTAATTTATTTAATGAAATGTCACCAATTTAAAGTGTTGATGTTGTACTTCTTGAACAGAATATCTACATTCTGTGTTATGTGATTCGAAATTGGAAAAATCAGTGATTTGATCAGTGGCATACACTGGCTGTGTTTTCCTTTAGGAGTGAGAGGGGGAAGGGTAAGGACATATTCGCAGATTTTTAAAGGAACACTGACTCCCGTAATTTAAGTGGGGGTCAGGGGTTCCTCTTTTGGGAAAATGAGAATTTATGCAACAACAGACCAACTATACTCCATTTCATATTAGTTTGGATAAATTTGACAGCATCTTACAGGAAATAATTTGTAATATTTTGTGATTTGTGGCACTACACAAGACAAACTTTGCAGTACGAATGCTGAAATGGACATCTCAGGTTCATTTTAGAACAAAAAAATGTCTTGCGATGTTAAACAAATCACAAAATATTAAAAAAATATTGCCCATAAGTTGCTGTCAAATTTATCCTAACTTAAATGAAACAGAGTATAACAATGCCAAAAAACGTTATATTTTTGCACAATTTGTTGTCTATGGGCTGATTTAACTCCAAAAATATCTAGAACACCTTACCTGCATTTTGTTGTTATCTATGGGCACATTTTGTTGCATATAAAAAATATGAGTTTTGTTGTTTTGCAACAATAGACCAATAAGTCGCTTTTATTCAATAATATGTATGTTTAGCCCATCCTTATTTTTGCAATAACAGACCAACTGACAAATTTGTCTTTTGTATCAGTTTGAACCATTTTTACTAGCACTGTTGTTATTCATGTGTGTCAGTCAGATGTTTTGATTATACGGACATAGTAAGTTTGATTTTACTAGAAACATAGTTGGTCCAAAAATCAACAAAATTTTAAGTTAAAATGGATAGTATATCGGACCGAACTAAACATTATTATGAAAATGTGAACCAAATAAATAGGTTTCCATGGTATGTATCACATTATTAACGGGGAAGCAATAATGACCAATTCCTGCCATCTGAAGTTACCCTTAATTTTATGTATAATATGTGTTGTGAAGAGAGTGAAGAACTCATATCTTTTGCTACATTGTAGAAGATATTTTATTACAAATTTAATTTAAAACATATGCCTTTGAAAAATGATACATGCAGAATTTGTGAATCTTTCAATGTACAACTCTCAAATACTTTTACTGAGAATCTGGAAGCTGACCTCAAGAATAGACATAGTACACACCTTCCTGCAGCAACCACAGCGCGCGATTTAATGAATATAAACACGGCTGAAGCTAACACGACTGACGAATGTCTAACCTTTGATTTGGAAAAGAGACTTCCGTTCCGTCGAGTTCCAACAAATGTAGCGTACTGCAAACGGCAGCTGATGCTCTACAACTGTGGAGTTCGCTCAGGATCCAACAATAAGGGATATTGTTATTACTGGCCTGAAGGTGCGGTTGGGCGAGGTGCTCAGGCAGTCGGATCATGTCTCAGGCAGCACATCTTGGAAGATTGCCCTGAACGGTGGCGGTTCGTGGGTTGTTGCCAGGTGGGGCTGCAGATAGTCGGAACTGTACACTCTTGATGAACACGCCGAGACCAACGACCATGAAATATTCGCCGGTTACTAGATCTTTTGTGACCACTCAGTAGTAAGTGGCACCTGCACATGAGCGTGTCAGTGGCTGTTGAGTCAACAAGCGCACAACAATGTACAGCTCTTGGCAACTGCAGCCCTACCTGGCAACATCCCACGAGCTGTCTTGACCCTGAAGTGAGGGAGCTTACACTATGAACGGAATTTTTCGAGGGCCAGATCCACAATATAATAATAATACTGATGTTAAAGGCTGTCATTGAAGAGCACCCTACCCTTCAGTGTATCACCCAACGATACTAAGTATCTGGCCATTCATTCTTGCCGAACGACTCGAATTTCGGTGACATAGAGTCTGCTCTTAAATAACCAGCAACGAATATACACAGCAGCTGACTATATGAACATTATGAGGCATTGCCGGAAGATGAACCCATTGGTTGTCAAGGAAATGAAGAAGCAGCAATTTATTGGTACTGGAAAGCTGGAAACGATAGTAAATAGGAAACAAGACACTGACAAAAATAAAATAAACTGGTTACATATTAAGGAAATAAATGTGACATGAGCACAACCACACTCCATCTCTCTCAAGACTGATCTCTCACAAACTTACATTGTAGACATCAACTTGCAAATGAAGAACGTGTCTATAGTGGTGTTTTATTTCAAATCTGGTGCAACTTTGCCAAACGGCAAGCCAATTACGTCAACCAAATTTAAAATTAATAAACATTCGCTCTCTGGTGCATCTTATTCCTAGCGACTGTCGACAAATGTACAGGGGTCTCGTGGCTCAGGAAGGAATCGAATGTGATATTGGTTTTAAAGGAGAGCAAGATTTTGACGTTGATCTTGCCGAGCGAAGAATTTGTTTGATGAAGTTTCTTTATTACAGTTGTTAATAGCTGCATGAATTTTGTATTTATTTTTTACGTGATTTCATGTTTCTGAATTTATCATGAAGAGTAGCCAGTGCATTTCGCTACATGAGCCAATGTTGTAACAGTCACAGAAAAAAAGTTGTATTAGTGGCTAATTTCTTTGTTATAGCCTACTTCATAATAAAATATTTTAATATTTATTTGTGTCATTTATAAATAAAAGTGCAACAAGTATTATCTGTTACATGCTATGTTATTGTATGAACCACAATATGTAACGACCAACCAGTTACACTTGTCGGTAAATGTTAACTTCAGAATATGCAACAATAGAGCAACTGAACATTTCTGTCTTTTATTTTTTGCCAAGAATTGAATGTAAATTGTAAATTAGTACGCAAATGTCATACTCATTAAATTTATACAATTTTACTGTACTTAAATAAGCACTGTTATAGTATTTAAGTAAAATATGATGGTAGGCCCTACTATATAAATTCAACTTTAATGGTCTATATCCTGGAAAGATATTTTTGTTGGTTGGTCTGTTGTTGCATAACTCCATCCATGTATTCAACTTAAATTCTAAGACCTCTCACATAACCACGGCTGTAGTTAATTACGACTCGTGTAGCTGTTATTGTGGGTCGTGTTTGAAGCTGTGGTTGTGGTCCGCAGGTGTCAGATTCACAGGTTCAACCCAACTGCCGCCTTGAGAGACGCCAAGCAATCGATCAGGGAGCACCGGTTCTACGTGGAAGAGGAACTAGAGGGTAAAGGAGAAGAAATATATTATTTGGGCCTGCTGAGGAAAGCAGACGCCTACTATCACAAGGCGTGCTTCGAGCAGGCTTTGCTCCTCTATCATAGAGGGACGAGCCTAAGACCAAACATCCGAGCGTTCCACAAAGGAGCAGCGAGGGCCGAGCAAGCCCTCTTGAATTCTCTGGGTAAGTAACGCGTGCCAAGTACACAGCGAAGTGAGACGGCATTGTTACGATTTTCCGAAAGACATAACCATGTTTCCTTATTACATCATTAGCACAAGAACAACGTTGGGAGCTCGCCCATTAGCGGGAATGGGACTTCTCGGAAAGCTACAGAGTTGGATAACGCCTTTTGAGGAATTAGTTCTACGATTATGTTGAAATAATAAGAATGACATTTACATACTAACACGACCTTCGGACCGTCTATGAAGCACCAGGGTGGATGGTGATTCATTGGCGAGATGTAAGTTAAGGATGGTCTGGGGTTTGACCCAGAATTCTTCCCTACTGGTTTAAATGACTTAGTGTACAGGTACACCAAAATTTTGTACATGTATAGCAAATATAGTACAGTGTTTTAGAATACGTGCCTGTGAGAAAAGTTTCATCACTAAGAGTTGTTACTATCTTATACAATCACCCCATCGTCGGCTTACTTCATCTAAAACCTCGTAAATCCAGATTTTCCAAGTTTACATTCCAAGTGAATTTGGTGCTGATTTTCATGGCGCTTCCAGTGTTAAAACTTTTTAAGTCTACTGTGCATTAACTTTCTTCTATGCTCAAGTTAAAAAATCCTTGTATCTATGGTGTAGCATGACTACAAAAGTTGTTTTTTGTACTTCTGTAGGAAATGGACTTACGAGGTTTTAGAAGTAAGACGACGTAGTGCTGCTTCGATTCTATATTTGATAAAGTTTGCAGACTGTTTTATAGGAGCGACGAGTCCATGTAGTCGTGCATCCCGCCGATGGATTGTCTTTATCATAACATAAAGTGTGTTATATATATATATATATATATATATATATATATATATATATATATATATATATATATACACATACATACACGGTGTCCAGAAAAAGTCGAACAATAAGCATATGCGAATCCTGGGCTGAATTGGAGACGAAAATGTCGGTTGCAAAATATTTTACGATGTAATTTTGTTACGTGCACAAAGTGGCAACATAGCACCAGTATGTCCACTCATGCACTCCACAGATAACTTACGTATCTTACGGTTATTGTTATGACCATTCTATCATCGGTGCAGGTTCAAATCGCGAGCGATCCAAACACGATTATACGTTCCATTGACGTAACATAAGTAAAATAATGTATGGGAGTGGAGCACATGAAGCGGTTTGCTCCGAACTGTGTTGCCACAATGTGTACGTAAAATGTCGTATAATATTTTGCCACTAACTTTTTTGTCTCCAATTTAGCCCAGGTTTCGCGTGGTGTGCTTATTGTGAGTTTGTTTTTGAAACCGTGTGTATGTATGTGTATATATATATATTTATTTATTTATTTGTTTATTTATTTATAGGATATATTAGCGTTTTTGCCACATGCAATCGCTTTGGTTATTTTTCTTGATGATTGTGTATTTTAGTCGATGTGCAAAAATTAGTTATTTGCGTGCCGACTCTGTAATGGCATACAACACATATTCCTCAACATCATATGCACTTAAACTGTAGTATTTAAAACGCAGTATAGTTATGTTACGCACAAACAAAAAAAATCGCGTATTTACATCTTCATAGACAGTGATCTACACTCTCAATTTTAAATTAATCTTCCCAGCCTTTTCATTGCGGGTTTACAATTTATACTTTTATAAAACTAGTATAAGGCTGGTCGATAACTATAAACCAGCATTGAAAACTAATATATTGTAAATATTGTTTGTAAGCAGTTTTTTTGTTTATAATTTTTCAACAACTATTTTAGTCACTTTGAATTGGAGACGGGTTCCTTTATTATTCAATATAATCTCACAAGTAATGAGAACATCGTAAATCGACTAAGTGTTGAATTTTATACGTGTCAAAATAAGTAAATAAATACATACGCAAATAAAAAATAATACGGGATTACTTAACTGGCTGCGGTTGTGATATGAGATAGCAGGTTATCACTCACTGGAGCACCTGGAAGTGACGACCAGCCTCATCCCACTGCTGGGCGTCTTGACGCCAGAGCTGGCCGGGAAGAGAAAGGGCGTGGAGACTCGAGTCTCGGGCTGGAAGGAAGGACACTACAGCAAAGTCTTGGGTCGCATAGCGGGCCACGAGCGATTCACATCCCGAACCCTAGCTGAGGCGCCGCACGACGCCAAAGAAGACAGACTGCAGCCGCACGTCGAGCACCTTCAAGACTTCTTCCTGCGCCGAAAGGTCAGATTTGATTATTCAGCCCTTCCTGTGTTCCTACACCTCAAGTCTGTCTCATAAGTGTACCACTTTTTGACAGTTGTATTACCATTTGCTATTTACACTTGCACCCATGAAATATGCAGGGTTTCTCTCTTTCATGAGTGATTTTTCCATAAACACACTCAGCAGGCTCTCAAACTGTGCAGTTTATCAATATGAAAAGAATTTTTCTGTAGAAATTTGCACCCGTAATAATCTTCAGAAATGTAAAAAAATGGCATTCTTACGTGAGACAGACTGTAGGGCAGTGGCGCAACGGTTACACGTCGCACTCCCATTCGGGAAGACACGGGTTAGATCCCCGGCTCCGGGCGTCTTGACTTCAGTTTGTAATGTTTTCCCAAAATACTAGGATGTTTCCATAGCTAAGTTCATGGCTGACTCCTCTCACAGCTCCTGTCGTCGTGTCACGTTGTGTTTCGTCGTCTCTTATGACCTCGTGTTGACGAGACGCAAAACCCCATTTACCTTAACCATACCTTATCTGTATTCTTACATTATATCATCGCGTATGTTGGCTATAGTCTGTCTCACGAAAGCATTCCATTTTTTTACAATTTTGAAGGCTATCGTGTGTGCCAATTTATGCAGGAAATAACTATTAATTTTGATAAATTGCACAGTTTGAGACCCAGCTAAGTGTGTTTGTGCAAAAGTTACTTGTGGCAGAGGAAAACACTGCTTATTTCATGGAGACAACTAAAAAAAATAAATGCAAACCAAAATGTCAAGAAGTGGAGGATTATTATATGAGACAGAATATACCTGTACAGGTCCACGATTAAATGTCACTAACCTGCTATTTGCACCGACGCAGCGCAGCGCAGGTGCGAAACAAGAAAAACGGTTCTTCACTTACATCTCTAGTTACAGTTGGAATTAACTACACCAATTTACTATTTTTTGACTGCGCTGAAGCATTTAATAGTCGCATTTTTACAACCATTTTGGACCATCATGTGACTTCTTATGCTTTTGTGTGTGCGTGTTTAATCCCACTACAGCGCAAACAAATGCAACGCAGATGAAAATGTTGTGTTGCACGTACGTAATGCGATAATGAGGTACATCGGTAGATAACATTGTATTTGGGAACTGCTTCAATTTTGTGACTGAAGTCTGCTTAGGAACACCAATTTCTTACCTACAGTTGGTCTCCAGAGCGCAATTTTCTCTAAATACGAAAATTGAGAAAATAGGAGTCTTCGCAGCCTGTTTGTGTATGAACACTGATGGAGAATCTTGAGCCTCGCAATATACCTTCTTCTATAATTTTAAACCATTAATTGATAGGGTTACTTCACAGAAACATTATATCGGAGGGATACTTGCATTAATGTTCACTGACTTGCTTCTAGAAACTGAGAAATAAAAAACGATCATCGTACTGTTAGATTTAGACCGAATAATATTGGGCCAGAGAACATTCTGCTAAATAATTTTAGGTCAGCATATTACAAATCAAATAATTTTAGGTCATAGGACTCTAGGCCAAACATTTTAAATCAGGAAATATTAGGCCAGATAATTTTAGGCTTGGTGGCTTTACTCCCAACTATTTTAAGTCAAGTAACCAGAAAAATTACCCAAATATTATTAAAATAATAAAAACCTTTATTTAATAACTTATTTTCACAGTTATATCGTCACGCAATTAAGGTGGCTGTTTACGTGAACGTATTTTGCGCGGCCGAGGCCTGGAAGGGTGGAAGCGATAAGGGCGAGACAACTCACGCATCACTCAAGCCTCTAGACACTAGTCATGGTACTGATGTGCTATCTTCTCGCAGACAACGCGGCTGTATGAGACTTTCGGTGATGACCTTATCAGTTTACGACTTACTATTAAGGTTCAGTTTTGGTCGCCAAATTTAATTTTATTATTTTTCGCTTTTTGGAATTCTGAGAAGAAAAAAGTTAAATCGGCGACTATACCACAAATTCTATTTACCTTGAGCTACAATACAAGTATGGCAATATAGCTAGTAATGTATAGGTAGATCACAATTTGTCGGGCTTTATTATTAATATTAAAATATTTGCCACACAGATTGCGGCGTAATTGTATGTTAACGGCTAAATCAGAAGGCCTGTACTGTAGCGAAATGTAAATAGATTTTGAGGTATAATCGCATATTTAACATTATTCTTCTTAGAATTCCAAAAGAAGCGAAAAATAATAAAATTCGATATGGCGACTGAAACCAAGTCTTAAATATAAATATGTATTGTACATGTCTATACATTCTAAAATATTCTGCGCTAAGGTTTACATTCCTAACAAAAAAAAAATAACCGCAAAAACTCCCGTTTTCGCTATTTTCGGCCGCTATAAAATACGTTTTAACGATTATGGGTGTACTTGAAATGAGCATACATATGTGTAACGTCATTTAAACACTATTCCTAAGTAGAGATCACTCATGTGCGGTTAGTAATTTCCGAATAATCTGGTAACACTGAAACTCTGCACACCGCTCGACCGCCTAGACAAATTGGCTGTCTGAAGGAACAGGGCGTTGAATTTAAACTGACATCCACCTATAAAAACTCTGAATGCCTCGCTTCCATTATACTTTAATACATAACGCTCATCTCCACAGCTTCAGAGCAGTTAAGTCTCAAAAGAAATAATGGTCCATCGCGCGTTACGTCTTTTATTGAAGTATTGCTTATTATGAAGAAAGTTCCGGTCGTAAACTTTTAGTATCTTACAAATGTTGACAATACAGTTAAGTTACCGTACAAGTTTACGGAGAGATGATAAATCAAATAGATGCTCTTAATGTGAGTTTGTAGTTCACAACAATAAAAACTCTGGCTGTTGTCGAAGTTTCCTCGCTCAATTAATAGTCGTTCTGCTACTTCCATTTAAGACGTACTTCAAAAATCCATTTCTTATATATTTTGTCCGACCATCCAAGAGATTTCGAACATAGAACCGATCAGGCAATTAAGGTGAACCAAAGAATCCGCGGAATGTTACAAATATCAACTTTTTCTAACAGGGGTATAGTTTATACAGTTCAGTTTTCTGAATTTTTATAAACCCGAAATACCACATAACTCCTTTATGACAAATAATGCTTACGTGATTTCGGAAAAATTACATGCGTTGTACGCATTTAGTTTAACTATTGTATTTAAAACAGACACACATGAAACGTTTGTATAAATAATGTTGGTCTGGATGAAAATCCACTTATTCTATTGTTGGTGAAACTTTCTCAAGATCACCTCACGAGAAAAATCTGCAATGTGACACCTTACCTTATCTAATTTATTATACCGTGGACGGCTTGGCCAGTAGCATTTGCGCACTGAATCATGGGTAGTAACAACTGATTTTGAACAAACGGCGTCGGAAAACTTATATGATTAGACTATATGGGTTGACGAGATTCCATTCGTTAATTAATTTAAATTTTTAATACTCTCAGAGTCGAAAACTTACTGTTTTTTTTAGTATACGGCAACTTCAGAAGTTTATAAAATTCACATGTCATAGATCAGATTGAATACTAAACAACGATGAAGCTAAATCAGTTATTGTGTCACTGTTAACAAGAGACGATGGTTTAGCTGCATATTTCTTATGATAAACACACAATTGTTATACCAGACAGTATTTCCAGTAGGTCAAGCTTTGTTGTTATTTTCTTCTGTAATGAATGCAAAAAATCAATAGAAACATTGTCTAAAATGAGTAGGCCTAGAATGAACCTTCTCCCGCCAGGCCGTCACAGTGCAAGTTTCCAAACAGCGAGAATCTTGCTTCATTAGCGTACTCTTAGAAATTATTAATTCATGTAATTACAAATTGTTGACCAGCTAACAACTTCCTTTAAATAAACGTAATACCCGGCAATTAATGTTGGCATGTATAAGCTATAGATAAATGAAGTAGGCCTATATGAGTATGGGAACATGCGTAACAGTATATAAAAAAAACTCCAACTAGATCATTTGATGATCGATAGTACGAGTTTCTTTGAACTGTAACACTCCTTACACGTTCTGTAGAATTCGTATGGATATATGTCATTAACACACATTTCCAAGAAATTAACAAAAAGCATAGGCCTATCTTTAACAAAGATACCAAATTTTACTTTACGCTAACAAAATGTGTGTACCCACACGAACGTACGATCAGTAACACTGTAATACCTAGCCAATCAAACGTAATATCAGTAAACTACACTAGTTATTGCAATTTTAAAAATTAATTTTCTCCCAATTGTCCTAGGTTAGGTATGCATGGTAAAACCTCAAATTCGTCTTGCAGTAACCTCAAATAGGAGGGGAAAATATTTAAGCACGAAACCACGACAGTGTGTAACCTAACAATGTCTCTATTTAAATATGTTCGTAAGTGACTTTGGAGTGTAATTTCGTATTTATTCACAAGTGGTAACATATACCAATAAATAGGCCTACATGATCGTTGACTTGCAGCAAGAATCTGGGAGGACAAAAACGTAAAATTAAAAGCGAACACTGACTCTTACAAATATGTGATTCTAATATAATTCAACTATTAATTTCAAAATGTTAAAAAATATAAGCTTCTTTGTAAGACTATTCCCATGCCTAGGCCTACAAATTACATTGTGATAGTAAGTGATTTGTACTATGTACTGTTTTTAAATATAACAATTCGCCAAAGAACTGTGCACACTTGTTTTCATTAATAAATTCATAATAAAACCAACAGAACTAAAATACAGCGAGCATGAAAGCAAAGCGACAAACTTTCTGATGCGATTATTTATATTTAAAAATTACTGAACATTATGAAACTTGGTATCTCCTCAAAGCACTGTTGTTAGTCCTGCCACAACACGTTAACTATATAGCGATGTTTGACACGGTTCGGTATAAATCATGTAACAAACATTCTAATGCATTGAGTCTTACGGCAAACGAACGATTGTATGTGCAAAAACAGCTGTTTCTCCCAGCATGCAATCTGTTCTGACGTCTATTGCAAGTTAACTCTTCAGAGTTTCCTTGAAGAATACGTGATTCTGAATCACACCTGCAATAGTTATTTTATATATCTTTATCGCAGATGATACATTCACTTTTCATGCTACACAACATTCAAATAGTAAATTAATATCACCCAACGTTTACAGCCAGAAACTAATAAACACAAAATAAAATTATATTGGCGTGAACATAAATATGTCGTTTTTATAGTTTCATAAATTTTTCAAAATTACTCCTACATTTCACACAATGTAGTACATGTTTAAACGGTGTGTTCATGGATATATGAGCATTTTTAGGGCTAAGCTTATTTTTTTCTCTTTTTAGTATGTTTACTTAGTTCCATGATTTGTACATGTAAAAACTGTCCTGTAAACATTCAACATTGTGCCCACATTTCGTTGCTACCAAAATTTAATTTCTGAGAGAACAAAAAATAATATTTTTTTACGTTAACCATCCTTAAAGATCTTTTAAAAGTGCTTGCTTTACCGTGAATTGCCTATATGCCTCCACATGGAATTGCTGGATCAATGTTGTGTGTTCTAAAAAAAAAAAACTATTTACATAAAACTTATAAAGTATTTAGAAGCAATATAGATAGAATAACAAACAACCAATAATATTTTTCTACATAACAAATACGTGATTTAAAATATGTTTCGATTTCCAAACAAAATAAAATTACCCAAAAGTTAGTTTTATTCATATATAAAAAAAATTATTTAAGTTGACTTAAATGTGGTGCTGATTTACATAAATACGTCGGGCACTTTTATTTATTAAACCTTTACGTAATCGTTTGGCCATAGAAACCGCTGACCATTAACGTTAAAACTCGAAGAAGGGCATGAGCATTAAAAAAAATTATTGAACAAAATATCCGTCAAGCCTTTGTATAGTTATTACATTTCTTTTTTCAAGCTTGGTATGGTGTAGAGAACATAGTAAACACAGTTCCTTGCGACCCGCCCATTCAACAAGTGACGATTGCAACTGCCATGCGGTGCAACAGTGAGAGTAAGAGACATCGAACGTTAATTTTGCACAGTGAAATAGCCTATATTTTCTCGTGCAGAATAACTTTTAATCGTAACTTCAGTTTGCAGCAAATAAAATAATTAAAAAAATCGCGTCATTTGAGTAACTTATTTTTTTCTTAGAGACCATTTTTTACGACAATTTTATTTTCCTTGTTGCAAGAAACGTATGTATTTTAACAACCGTCATATGTTAAGTAATTAATGATTAAAGACAGATCCCTGGCGAACTCTTGTAAATGCAAATTTTTTTTTTCGAATATTTGAAAAAAAAATAGCCCGCAAGGAAACTTGTGTTGTTGCAAAGAAAGTATTGCAGAATGTGCACATGGAGCTTCCATGCATGCAGGTTGTCGAAAAATCATCCAATTAAAATTATTTGATGCAAGAGCTTATGTCGTTTTGTGGGAATATTGCGGGGTTGCTAAAAACCAACATGAAATGAAACAATGAATGATAGTTGTTCAATAGTTCAATAAATAATACAAAAGTATGGAACTCTGCGAAAATATTCCCACACACGCACACACATACACAGAGAGAGAAAAAAAAGGCGGGGGGGATTGAGACAGTCAGAGGTAAGGTCAACATTGTCCTCGTTCAGTTTTGTGGCATTATTAAATTTCGCAATTATGTAAATGTTTATGTGTATTAACAATAAGTAAACTTTATTTTATTTTTATCTTATCGGGGAATTCTGTGAGAAGCAGCAGCATTCTTTCACTATGTCATACGAATACGAAAACGGTTCAGTTCGTATTACACCTTCCTGGCCAGAAGATCGCATTAAGTTACTAAGAAGCCACTTGGAAAAATGTTCTAATAAAAGAGGACACGCCCTTCGAATCGCGATGGATGGGTGTGGCTACGTTACCTGTCGACAGCACACGGTAGGCCTGTCCACGTAAGCGACTTTGATAGGATCAATTCCTGAACAACTTACACAAACGCGCTCGTGCATTAGTACTCTTTTAACAAAAGTACTGCTTGACAAACCTAAGTGTGTCCTCGGAAAATATGTGAACTGCAGCCGTCCCTCTCTTTCTGACATACCTCACCCTCCTACTCTCCTTCGAACCACTACATTCTCCCAGCCAATAGCGAGTAAGTAGTCTGGCCATCGCAACAAGGTGTGTGTATAGTCTCGTCAGCCGGAAAGTGACAACCAGTGTGTGGTTGTTGTCCAACCTATATTCCATGGGTTGCACAGGTATACTACCAGGACCTACTACAGATGGTCGCTTACAATATGAATGGAGTGTACATGGAGGGAGGGCCCCAAAACATTCCCCTCCACTGCTTTCACACGGCAACCTCGAAACACTAGCGCTCTTACTTCCTCTACCCGAGGCGACACTTAGGTTTGTCGAGCAGTATCTGCTCTCGTTTAGGAATAAAAAATTACTATCGTGAATGCAGTAGAAATGATGGTTTGTGGCCTTAAGGGTGCCGCCTAACACGCGCTTCAAACACATAGCAGTGCATACGTCAACAGGTTTTGCTACGAAAGTATTCCACGTATGTACATTGTGCCAACGAAGGAAAAGAAAACACACAGAAGACAATGAGTGTTTGCCATTATGTAGACACCATACTAATTAAAAACATTGTTTCTGATCTCTCCAACATAGCTTTAAAAATGGCATTTCAGACTGCCGTACTTCAAAATATGCTGTCTGGATGTACATGAAATTTGAATAATGCACAGAACATTGCTACAGACTTTCCATCAACTAATTAATGATCACCGCTTGGTGTTCCAAAGTAAAAAATCGGTTCGGCGGGAACCTTGCACTCTAGTTAAGCGCTTGGCTCGTTGAGGCGATGTGACATTTGAGGCACGCTTTAAGGTCGCCCTTATTATCTCCGTCACTTGTGAGCCTCTAAGAGTGGATTACAGAGTCAAGAGAGGAAAATCTTGTGGTAAAGGTGAAACTAAGGAGAACTTGAGTAAAATCTAAGAATTTTTCGTTTGCATTGCCGAGTCAGGAAACTGAGATATCTCAGTTGAGAAGAAGTTTTACCACAATATTCGCGAGAAAAATAATTTCTCTTCGTGCATAGACTTGCGAATGTAGCTGAAAAGTATATTATTTGCCATTTATTATGCACAAAACTTACATGATAGTGATTTCTTAATTTATATTTAGTGTTTCGCATACTGTAAAGCTGAAAAAATGCGTAGTAAATATGATAAAAATTCGTCGTCGATTATGTTTGTAAAATAGCACCGTAACCACTTTTTTATAAAATAGTATCGTAAACTTTTTGTTTGATAACAAAAGTGACAGTAAAAAACACACGACATCGCTTTCTAGTAAAAATGTACAGCGAAAATAAATTGTGTTGTAGATGTCAATGCAGTCTTTCATTTGCACCATGGTTTTGTTCCTCCTCTAAAATATTACCAATAAATGTAAAATAAGAATATTACTCTCTCCCATGTGGCATTATAACCTCAATTTACGACCGCCATGATTGATTTGCAGCCTGATGAATTCTTAAGGAAGATCTAAGGACACATTAATAAATTCTTAGTTTTTCCTTAGATTTCACTCACTTTTCGTCTCTGCAATGAAAATTTCTCACAGTTCACTCAGAGAGGCCTTAGATTTGTCTCAATATGACTGTGCAATCGGCTGTAAGGCGCAGGTAGGTGCAATGCAGTATCTGGTGTACGGCAGGAGTTCTGGACGAGCCTAGTGCCGACATACGCGAGGCTGACTCCGGCCGCCAAGGAGCAGGACAGAGAACGCCGCCGGCTGCAGGGGCAGCTGAGGGAAGAGTACCGGCAGCAGGTGACGAGGGAAGTCAGATTCGTGAAGGATCTACTAGACAGCGGGACGTCCCCTGAGGAAGTAGCGAGGCTGGGCCAGAAGGCGATCTTGAGGTTACTGAGGTGCCCCACTGACATGCTGCCTGACCGCCATGCTCTCCTCGTCAGCTTGCTGCGTTGTGTCCTGCGCGCCCAGGCCTTCCTTGGCAGGTACCAACTTTTCCCTCAATACTAGAGATGATGGCACATCGCGAAAATGATTTGTACCAACATTCCTCTGAAAACGCTGTGGTTTCTTTTGACACGTATGATTGGGTGATATACCTCTGACACAACGTAGCTGTCTGTAGACCAACAATGGGTAGGGGCCGGAAAATTTCGCCGATTCAATGACCTATATGTTAGAATCCATTGTCCTATGCGTATTCAAACCCCGTCTATTCGTTCATTGTTCGCTGTTCCACTGAGTAGCGGCTAGTGGACAAATGGTCGGGGCTTGAATATGCACAGGGCAGTGCATTCTAACGTGAAGGTCATTCAATCAGCGAAATCTTCCGGCTCCTAACAACAGGCATAAAATATTACAATAGCGGGATTGTTATTGGCTCAGTCAAATAGGGTAACAACTCCGCATACCAGCCAAAGCCAGTAATCTTTTGGTAAGCTGAACGTACGTTGAAACTTAGCCAACGGTCAAGATTTTACGCGATAAACCATCTTTAGGGCCGGTTTTACCACCTTCGGCTAAACTTCAAGTCAGTCTTAGCTGGAGGTTAAATCGAAAATTTGGTTTTACCACCTCTGGCTAACGTGTGACTGACACTTTAACCTGTGGCTATCTTAACAGGCAGATGAAGCAGTGGTTATGTAGTTGGCTGGAGGTTAAATACGTACGTACTACGTCACAGTTTCGTTCA
>PNEQ01072275.1:7358-27234 GCA_003012365.1 Medauroidea extradentata
CTGCTTTAACGTGCTGGGGACCACAATTTTGTCTCCACAAAATAGTATGTCATCCTCCATGTGAAGGTCGTCCTGTAACTTGCAGTAACACTGATGTTCCTTCGATAACTTGTTGATGTGTGGCCACCCTTGTTGTGTATTTTTTATCACTGTTGCAAGAATTGGGTCAGCACTTGTTTCCCTTTGAAAGACTAGTTTCCTTTCTTCTCTCATTGGTAAGTGGGCACTAATTGAGTGGACCACTTCTAACATTTCAGTGTCCTCCTCTGTATCCTGTAGATGCATTCTAGACATTGTGTCTGCTAGGTGTAGGTCCTTTCCTGGCACATAGTACACTTGCAGTGAATATTTCAGACGTTTAAGCCTAAGACGTTGAAGGCGTGGTGATACTATTTTACCAATTTTCTTCTTCATGACTGCCACCAGCGGTTTGTGATCTGTTTGTACCCTAATGGTGCGTCCATAGATGAGGTCATGAAATTTGGAGGTGGCAAAATGTATGGTCAACAGCTCCTTCTCCGATTGAGAGTAGTTTTTTTCGCATTCATTCAGGCTCCATGATGCTGTGGTTACCATCTGTAACTTGCCTGTCTGTGAGCCAGATTCCTGTAGCAAGCAGCAGCCCAGTCCATTCTGTGAGGCATCACATTGCAGTGTGATTTCTTTCTTTGGATTAAATAAAGCAAGTACAGGTGCTGATGACACCCTTTGCTTTAAGGCATCAAATGCTTTTCGATGACTGGGTAACCACTGCCACTCCACCCCTCCTTTCAGTAGCGTGTACAACGGTGCCACTATTGATGCCATGTTGGGTAGAAAGCAACGAACTTAGTTAAACATGCCTAGAAGTTTTTGAAGTTGTTTTTTATTGCTGGGAGCCTTTAGATTCAGTAGTGTTTGTGCTCTGTTGGGGTCTACTTTCATGCCTTCTGCTGAAAATACGTACCCTACATACTTCACCTCTGTTTGTTTATACTTCAATTTGTCCTTATTGAATTTTACATTACGTGCCGTGACTCTCTCCACCACTTGTTTTACCGTTTCATCATGAGCGTCTTCACTTTCCCCCATGCATAAGAGGTCATCAAAGTAGATGATTGTGTTTGGTATGTCTGCAAAATTATGTTCAACTAGTTGTTGAAATGTGTCTGGAGCGCTGGCTACTCCATATGGCATCCTCAGGTACTTGTAGACTCCAAATGGGCTGGAAAAACAGCATTTGCGTGCAGAGTCCTCCTCCAGCTGTACTTGATGAAACCCTCCTCGTAAATCAAACATAGGGAAATATTTTTTTCCTGCCAATTTTTCACAAATGTCAGTTCTGTTGGGAACCATGTGATACTGTCGTATGATCTGGTCATTCAAGTCTGAAGGATCTAGACATATTCTTATCTTGCCATTGGGTTTTTCAGTGATCACCAGATTGCTTATCCACACATTTGGCTCAATTTCACTGATTTTCTGTATTACCTGTTTCACTTCCAACCTGCTTAGTTCCTTTTTCAGTGGTGCACGCAATGCCTGAGGTATCCGTCGTGGTGGCCAGCATACCGGTTCCACCCCAGGTGTTGTGACTATCCTGCCCAGTTGTGGAAAACAGCCCAGACCACTAAAGACATCCTTGTTTTGCTGGATGAACTGTTCTTTACTACTCTCTTTCATTACTGTACTGACTCGTTGAACTAAATTCAGAGCCAGACATCCCTGTAGCCCAAGCAATGGTGTTACCTCAAGATCCACAATCATAAAATCAATGTGTGCTTCACTAACCTTAGTTTGGCAAAACAATGTCACCATACCTACTGGTATGATTACTCCATCCAGTGTTTTTAACTTGTTTGTTGGCTTAACTAGAAACTGTTTGTTGACTCTTTTAAAAATTCGAGATTGCAGCACACTGACTTGAGCCCCTGTATATAATTTCACCACTATCTGGACATCTTCAATGTATACTTTTTCCCTCCACTCATTGGGGTGGGCCTGATAAATATTACTGTCACTGTTTTTGTGAGTTTTGACCTTAACCACATATAATTTTACTGTTTTATAGTCACAATATAAGATTTCTTGTGAACTGTATGTGTCATGTTTTTCAAGAACTTGCACTTTGCGCACCCTACATGGCCTGGCAAAATGATTAAGAAACCCACACTTTGCACACTTCTTACCATACGCGGGACATGCTTTGGGACCATTGGTTGTGAGACACTGCCCACAATTTAATTCTTTCCCTGTGGTTCTGCTGGTTGTGACACGTTTGTTTTTGTTACCTAGTGTTTCCTTGACCTCATTCACTGCTACAGTGTCCCGATCAATGCCCCCTGTTTCATTGTGTATGAAGTGTACCTGTTGCTTGCTTTGTTCACGTATGCGACAATGTGTTGCTGCCTTTTCTAGTGTTAGGCTATCCATCCTCAACAGGGCTTCCTGAACAGTTTTATCTTTAATGCCATACGCAATTCTGTCCCTCAGCATTTTGTTTTCTGGACTTTCCTGGTTTTGTTTATCACAATTGTAGTTGCAATTCTTTACTAATTGCCTTAGAACTGTGAGATAATGTTCAAAATTTCTCCCTCTTCTTGCTGTCTATGATTAAATATATAACGTTCAAATACTTCATTAACTCTCGGGCTAACATATTTCTCAATGGCTAATTTGAGTTTATCATATTTGTTTTGGTCGGCCTCAGGAATAGAGAGAGTGGTTAGGACTCGGGCGGAAGCACTGCCGATCATGTTCCGAAGGAGCGAGATTTTCACTTTGTCATTGGCATTATCTTGGCCGGTGCTTACCAAGTAATCTTCAAACTCAGTCTCCCAGAACTTCCAGTCCTAGAATGCAGTCTTGCTTTGTAGGTCCAAGTCGGGCGGTAGCTTGACTTCCGCCGCCATAGCCATGCTGTGTTGCACCTCGGTATATTTATTCCGACTAGGATTCACGCCTACCGTTTTGTACGGTTACGCGTCTCGCGCTCGACAGTATGATGTAACGACCTGAAGTGGTCCTTCACAAAGTCCACTTTTTCAGAACTCCTTTTCATTGTATGTTGTATTTATATATTTGTATTTTATTGTTTTAGGGAGGGGGGAGGCAATTGCCCATACCACTCCCTCCTGGATCAATTCCTTAACCTAATGAAATTCTTTTTATTACCCAGGGTATGAGTCTCAGCGGGTGTGAACAAGAGGAATCAAATAGGAAGTTGAGAGAGGGACTTCGAATGAAATATCCAAACCTGAGCCTCAAGTATATGGTGTGTAGCGACACTGTAGGATCAGTGGCAGCTGCCTTACCTCATGGTGAGTCATTTTTAGAATACCTACAGTTATCTCTCAGTGGACTAGGTCTTTTATACTCTTAGAATTGAGTTTCCTGATCACTTATATTGCTGTACAGGCAGTGTAACTACTGTTAAGTACCTGTTTTATTGCTGGACATAATTGTTTGCTAATAGAAGGTTTACGGGTACTGATGTATAGACAGTTTGGGTTAAAGTGAGCACTCGACAAACCCTGCGTAATTTCTATATTCAGCTAATTTGTATCCATCCACTGCTGGCCAGGTTAAACAAACCATTCATCTGCTGTGTGCTAGCATGAACATTTCCGTAGTGTTTTTATTTTGATAGGCGTGTACAATGTTTTGTCTGCATTACACTGCTACAAAAAATGTTATCTACGATATCTACTCATTAAGTACACAAGTGATCAATAAAAGCTATAATTAACAATAAGTTAGTTTGAGTACCTGCAAGTTAACTTCTATACTGTTGTAACAAAAGCCAAATTGAAAATTATGAGAGGCTGTATGTGCAGCAACTGGCTATGCCTTTTTTTGTTATCTGCTCTGTGGCTAGTCATTCTCTGTCCAAGCATGTTTGTAATTAGGCCAACGAATTCAGCAGTGCACTAGGTACACTGTAACTGATAGATCAGACTCTTTGTTGCAAAGCTATGTTTGCCTTGAATAGGGTATGTATGGTTGGCAGAATTTGGAAAGATAACAGCAAAAACCAACTGGATAAAGTTAATGCCTCAAATATTTAAATGATTAAAGTTAAAAGTTGACAACTGTTAAATTAAGTGATTAAAGTTAAAAGATAGTGGCAAATTAACTAACTGATTAAAAGTTAAAGAAAGATTATTTATTGTTCATTCATAAATTTTTACCAGAGAAATACCTTTAAGTCTTGTGACCACTTAAAAAAAAACATAAAAAATATTCCCATTTCGGTAGTCTATAACTATCACATTATTTGTAATAGTTAATTTAGCAAATCAAAATAACGAGCTCCACTTTATAAAATAATGGTTTAGTTTCAGAATCAGTTGAGTTTTAAAATTTCTGTCAGCTATCCTGCTATTCCAAGATGTATTTACATTTTGGCGCACACAAAAACACTTATAACTTAAGTTTACACTGCTTCCGTCACAACTGTCCAAGCTGATCATGTGTTTTTAAGAAAAAATAAAAGAATGAAAATGCTATCACTAGTTCTTACATCATTATGCATTTAGTACGTCATGACATGAAGTTCATGAAGTGGTTACTATACTCGCTCCCAAATAAAAAAATACAGACAATTAGACTACAACTTTGTATCAAAGACTTGTTACTTCACTTACTATGCTTCCCCTTATGTTTACATTGTTTGTGATATGCATGTGCAAAATGTTTTCAGGTGGCATTGTGCTCATAGCAGGCACTGGCTCAAATGCTTTGCTGGTGAATCCCGATGGCTCCGTGCACAGGTGTGGTGGTTGGGGATACATGCTGGGAGATGAAGGAGCTGGTGAGCTGCTAGCTAAATATTTCATTTTGTACCTTAAATGAACACTTGGTGATAGAGTTGACTTAAAAAATTATGAGAGATTGAGCAGAGAAGCCATTTACTGATTCTGCAACAGTCCACTGCATTAACAGAAAGCACTTTATTAGGTTAATGTTGTCCAATGAATATTTAATGTTTACATATTTACAGGGACCTGCCAACTATGCTGTTAGTTGGGAAGGAGGGGGGGGGAGAATACATTTTGATAATGTTTTGTATTTACAGCCACCACCTTGGCCTTCCCGTTGGCACGGGCCTGTAAACTTGTTTTTTGTATGCAAAATTATATTTTTGTTCAAATGTTTTTTAAAAGTACCAACAATTTAATGCTAAATGCTACAAAAATTACTGTTGTTTAGTTTTGCAAAATTAGAAAAATTTTGTTTGCTTTTTTTTTTAAATTTTAAATACAGAACTGTGTATTTAAAAAGTATAATTGCATTAAGCTTAGTGTAGAAAGATAGTTCTGTATATGTTACTGTGTTTTTTTAGTGAAAAGTTCTCTTCACTTTATTTTTGTTGCCAGTTTGATTTTTTTTTTAACTATAGCCTTAGGTTGATAAAAATACAGTTAAATTTCTGACGTAAATTTCAAACGTACAAAAAATCACTGCCCATTACTGCCTATGGTTTTACATTTACATTGGTTGCCATGCTATATGTATAGTTAGCAGGGGCAGTAAAATACAGATTGCACTGTCATTCTACATGAATTATTATTAGAGCACAGTAATTCGGAAGTAATAGCAAACAAAATGCATTTTTTGTATTGTATACTGTATAGTGGTAGTTTTTGGGAGGACCTGGGTTCAGTTCTTGTCTCCAAGCATTCTAATTTCGATTTTCCATTGTTTCCTGAAATTGCCCTAGGCAAATGTTGGGACGATTCTGTAACATAGTAGGCCATGGCTGATTCCTTTCCCAGTTACTACCTATCCTTGTGTAAAATTTTATGTAAATTTTGATTGTGGGTTCCTCTCAGGGGGGCACAGACAAGCACTAAGAAGTACATAGTTTTTTGAACTTCACTTCTTTTGGGGTGAAAATGGGTGAAATGTATTTTTGATAAATCATAAATATAACTCAAATCAGATGGCCTGTTGTGATGTTCATTTCAGTGACCACTCATACAAATGTGTAATATGCAGTTTCAGGATTATTCAAAATTTCAGTCTTAAAGGAATGAAATATTATGTGAAATGTGTTTTTTTAACTAACCCTCAATATCTATTAAGCCCTTATGACATTAAGAGTTCTTTTTTTCTTCAAAATGGTCATTACGTAAATATCCAAAAAAATTACTTTTAGGAGTCTTATAAATTTAACCTTAAGGAAGTGAAAAGGGGAGAAATGTATTTTTTGTGAATTGTCTATAAGCTCGAACCTATGAGGCTATCGTCATGATTTTCACTTCAATAGGATACTTATACAAGTATCTAAGAAACAATTTCAAAATGTTTTTTTAAAATATTGGTAAAAATATGTGAAATATTCCTGCATGTATATATATTCAACCATTCAAGATATTGAAATGCTGTTTGCGTCGGAATGATACTTACATAAATACCCTAAAAGTGTTACCAAAAATTTTTTCAAATTTGACCCAATATAAATTTTAAAAATAATTTAATGTGTTTTCGATAAACTATATATGTATATATATTTAACCTATTGAACTTTTTATTTTCGGCATGATTTTTGGTTAAGATTGATGCTTATGTAAATACTTAATAAATTATTTCCTGATTTTTTGAATTTTCATACCTAAGGAGGTGAAAAGGGGTGGAAAGTGGCAACACGTGTTTTCGCTGAATCATCAATATACCTCGAACCGAATGGCCTATATTCATGTTTTTCACTTCAATATCCATAAAAAAGTTAAAAATGTGAGTTTCAGATGTTTTACAACTGAACTCCTAAAGGGTTGAAAATACATTAAATGGGTTTTCACTAAATCTTTGATAGTTATGAAACTCATCGAGATATAAGAGCTGCATTTCCCTTCAGGATGATGATACGTAAATACCCAAAATTAGCTTTCAGAATTTTTATAATTTTCACCCCCTGCAGTGTAAATGCTACTGCTGCAAGTATTATATGTGGGCAAAGCCACGGGTGGACAGCCAGTGTGTGTGTGTGTGTGTGTGTGCATGCATGCATGTGTGTGTACACAGTATGTGTGTGGTTTTTGTTTTACAGTCCTACAGTGCAAAGTGTACACAATTATTTGCATGCTTAAGTAGTATACAGTACTGTGCTTGTTTTACCATGAAAAGCATATAGTAGATACCGAAATTCTTATGCCATTAATGTTAAAGTAAAAATAATTTTGGTCAATACATGAATATAAATGTAATAGATCCAGTTCTGAAACATATCAAAAGAAACATTTGACCAATGCAACCAGTATAAAGCCACATTTTACTTATCCCATACACTGGGTGACAGATGAATACACAGCTCATAGAAACACTGTAAATTTTCAAATTTAGTGGTGGCAACCTAGCCAAGTCTAACATGAAATAATAAAAATTACATTGGCATAGAAAAATTAATTTGCTTTAAAATTTCAATTATTGTATTAATTCATCTTGTACAAAAACATGCATTTTACCTCCAAAAACTTTTTCACAAACGTAATAATTCAAGATGGTGTCCTAAGTTGCAGTTACAGTTTTAAAATTGTCAAAATTATGAAGGCAGGAGATTTATCGCTTCCCAAGCCCTGCTGATCTCCTGCAATGGTGGAAAGAATTTAGTAGATTAAAGTCAATGATGAAACATCACATTCTCCTGGTTGCCGCTCTACTTTTCTGATAAGATAATATAATCACGCCACCAAAACAGTCCATCAGTCAGGACAATTTGTGACCTGGTGACGGCTAATACTACACAACCTCTCCCATAACTTTGTTTAAAGATTGTTGGGTGTGGGTTATTCACCAGCAGCTTAAGCTGATCCAGCGGCGGTTCACAAATGATGCAATAAGATGGGTCCAATAGATGTTGTTGAGATATAGCACTTTCTCTGCATGTTGCCATATTGTAAGACTTCCAGACACAGCAGTAAAATGTTTAAAGCAACTACACAAAGTTGTGAGACAGATACCCAACAGGGATGATTATGTCGGTCCCAGTGATGTGACTTAACAGGGAAATGAAACATGGCATTGAAGAACACTCATATATTTAATCCACTTTCCCTAGGACAGGGGCACTTACATATGTCGCCCGTATCCGATCGGAGCACATCGTATGCCACAACAATAGACACAGAGTGTAGCAGAAATTAAGTTGGAAACTAAGCCGGTGTCTGGGGACAACTGGGGTGCATGTGCCCATTCCCTGGGGCCAAGCAAGCAAAAGCAGTTCTGATACACTACATTAAATTAATACTAATGATTGGGTCCAAAAAAAGTGATGCGCTCCAGGGAAAATACAGAAGTGTTCTGCACGCTTGTGCTCTCCGTCCAATAGATATTAGAGCAATTTAGCACTCTGAATTATGTTGTTTTTCAGAAAAGTTAGTTTTATTAAACACTGCTCTTATTCACATTGTTGTTGTGTACACTGTTGTAGACTTGACGGTCATGATGCTGCGCTCTGTACTGCCACCTCTTGAGCCTTGATGTAGCTGGTGACCTCCTATAACTACCATGTTACGGTAGTTAGCAATAGCTGTTATGCTAGGGCAACAATGGGCGTCAATGGCACACATCAGTTGTAAACATGAATCTAATGAAATTAATAAACTCTGTTTATATTTTCTGTCTGAAACATAGCAAGACAAAATCCATTTTATACAAAATAAATTATTTTACTGACTTAACTTTGTTATGTCAAGGCGTGTGTGTTAGTCTGAGAAGTATAAATGCTTATGCACGTAATTGAAACAACCAAACTGAAACTATAATGTCAAAGGTTATGTCAGTAGCTTCCCTGGAGGATTGCTAACCTACACACAATTGTATTCTAGCCTGCAAGACTAGTACATATATGCATCCGCACTCCTCACTCTACACTGCACTGGTGGACTGCACAATACCATACATTGTGTTATACTATTTGAGCCTTCAGATAATGTGAGTCAGGTGGTACAATGACAGAAGCTGCTATATATTTAGGCCACATTCACATTACCTAGATACCACTTAAAAATGTTCAGCTTTATGTTGTAATTACATGAGCTCCAAAAGAGTTCCGGTTGCATTTCTTCTTTGCAGTTCTCCTATTGGCTGCTTCAAGAGAACAAACTGTGTAACAAATATGATTACTTTGTTTTCAAAGTTTTCCTTAATTACAACAGTTTACAGTAGCTGTATTTTGGTGCATCATTCGGTTCTTGTTAAATTTAGTAAACTTTCATGTTTATAGTGTTGATGTTTGTTGCCAAAACATAGGTAGCAAAACTGTAGTTTGTTTTAATATAATACATAAAATGTCAATAATGTCAAGTGATGATGTGATGGTTAAATATGGTCCATTTTAAATTCCAAGTTTGTTGAGGCTAGAAAGTTTATTTGTTTCGTTTAGGCCTGTAACATAGCAAATATATTTACTTTTAAACTCAATCAAACATGGCTGTCAAATGTTAAAATCATTAGTGTGACAGTAGACTGGCTAATTACATAGGTAGGTTAAAAAAAAAAAAAAAAAAAAAAAAAAAAAAAAAAAAAAAAAAAAAAAAAAAAAAAAAAAAAAAAAAAAAAAAAAAAAAAAAAAAAAAAAAAAAAACTGTTAAACCCACTTACAGAAAAGAGTCTTTATCTGAAAAGATAAATGTAAATTTTAGACTGAAATTTTTATTTGAAAGGAGCAACTTGAATGAGTTATTCTGAATTTCTAGTTGAAAATCCCAAAAATTAATAATAAAATCAATAAGCTGCTATATTACTGTATAGCTTATAAATTATACATTTTGATCAAGACCAAATATGTTTGCATGGTTTTAAAAGAGATAATTAATTTATTTAGGCCCATTTAGTCTTTTAATGTTCCCTCGAACAGCACAAGGCCTTGGTAGAGGTACACGGGTGAAAGGGGGGAAAGGATCAGCCAGGGCCTATTGAAGGAACCATCCCAGCATTCGCTAGGAATGATTTTGGAAAACCTAAATCAGAATGGCCAAAGTCGGGAATCGAACCTAGATCCTCCCGAATGTGAGGCAAGTGTTTTACCACTGCTCTAGTGGTTTTGTTATAGTGTCAATTTTACAGTAAGCAAATACGTAATGAACATTTTGTGAGAATGTTTGCTGTATGTACATTTACTGTATTTTATTTTTAGAGTGACAAAATTGTGTCTGGTATTTCCTAGCATGGTGGGTAGCGCATAAAGCAGTGAAAATATGTTTTGATGAACAAGACAATTTTGTGCAACCACCTCACCAGACACAATTTGTGTGGAATGCCATCAAGAGGCATTTCAATGTTGAAACCAGGTAAACTTCTGAAACTGCATTACATATGTTTAGATATAAGCTATTATTAGAAAACAAGTGTAACATTTCTCCAGTTCTACATACAGTATTGAGAAACAGATGTGGTGACTCATGTAACTTTGAACAGTATGCAGTATTTATTTCCTGCATTCACCTCGCTCCTTCCCTGCACATTGATAATGTCTCGAATAGCCAAAATTTAGCAGTACATTCTTCCAGCCCCCAAAGAAAAATGTGTGAATGGAAACCTGTTTGTGTGTGAACCTCCAGTGCGTAAATAAATTTTCTCTCTCGTTCCGTACCACAGAAGAGTAAATATAGTCATTTCTAGTTACTAGTTGATGAAATCTGCAGTCTACACGATTTCAAACAATCTGAATGTTTACGTATTGTTCATGGGCAGTTATTTATAGATTTAACTTACTCTCTAGTGTTGAACATGTACGACTGTAAGATTTATTATTTCTTTATTTCAGTTGAACTGAATGAGTACAAATGAATGCAGGTATGCTCAATATGTGGAAATAGCTAAAGCTAGTTACTGGCACCTGTACTTTACCATTCATCATGTAAACACAGTGTAAGCTAATTCATTTAATATGAGAATGAGCCACAACAGTAACTCTTTTAATACAAATAAATGTCTAAAAGTTATTTTATTACAAGATTTGTTATGTGTGTTGTAACACGTTTGCTGCTGGTAACTCTTCCAACCGTAGAAAAACATGCAGGCATTATCTGTAGCAACAAATACAGCTAACTCTCACAGTCACATCTGAATGATGGAACCTCTAGTGTTCAGAATTGTATTAGAACTCAACTCATTGCTACAGTTTTAGCTCTAATAAGACTGAAGGGCCAAAGGACCAGCAGTGAATGTGCTATGTGCTATTGAAGTCGTAGAAGCAGTATACAGTATGTCAGTTTAATTGAAGTTCGATTGTGGTTTACCTGTTGCGAGGCCTCAAATATTTTAAATTTAAATTTGATCTCAGAAGTCAAAATTTAAAAACAGGTGAACCACATTACTGATTTAAAAAGAAAATTTCCCTTTGATTAATATTATTTTTGGGTGTAGTCTGTTGTATTAATTTTACTCTGATTTCAGATGTGTATGAAAAATTACGTTACTCAAAGTTCTTTCATTCATCAAAAAAAATAAATCACTCGTAAAACTTTTTTAAGATTGTTATTACAGTGGAAACTATAATATATTTTAATGAAACTAGCAAGACAAATTGTTACTGTTCACAGAAATTGTGTAATATTTGTTTGTGAATGTTAATTAAACTAAAAACAAAGACTTGTTCCCAAACAGGTTTGATCTTCTAGACCACTGTTACTCTAGTTTTGAGAAATCTAAGTATGCAGGGCTGACCAAACTTTTGGCTGATGGAGCAGACCAAGGGGATCCACTGTGCCTGTGGCTGTTTGCACAGACTGGAGAGGTTCTGGCCCGTCATGTCATGGCTCTCTTCCCCAAGGTTGACGAGGTACTGCTTTCAGGTTATACTGTACATTAATTATGATTCTTATGTTTTCCGAGTCTGTTAATGTTTTCTCCCTTCAGATATTTGAAGATAGTTTTTGGAGTCAGTCTTGAAATTACAGATATTGCGAATTTCTAGAAGTTACTGTATATGTTTCCAAAAACATAATGTTGAAACCAGTTTTTATTATTCCGGGCATTCCAAAATACCAATATTTTCCATCACATATTACAATAGCATGCAACATTGGTTTGATATATTCATTTAAGGAAGGGCTTTCACAAGTAAATATTGGTACAAACAAAATAATATTAATTTCTCTTGTATACATCAATTAAAATCTACTTTATAATCACGAATGTGAAATGTAACTTGCATCAACGATTATTTGCATGACGTAATTTGTCTCAACATTTTAAGATGATGTTCTAACATTGTTGTAGGTATAAGTTTTTATACTGGTTTGTATTTTTTTTGGTTGTGCTTATTTCACTAAATAAAACTCAACACATGTGTAGATGAGATGCAAAAACAAAACAGATCTGTATTGAAGAAAGGAGATGGAATAAAAGTAAATATCTACAGGCTTGCAAACTTATTAATATTTTTAGTTCATTTTCACCGCAAAGCCAAATCACTAATAGTACATACATACTCCAAATGTCAGATAATTTACTCATATGTTGTCAAATAAATGCTTTACCCCATTTATAACTTCAACAGCTTGTTGCAATTTGTCTTTAGTGTATCATGAAGGGTTGACACAGTACATGGGTTCTTCCAAAAGTTTAAATTAAAGAATACATTAAAACCCTGTTATAACATTTCTCAAGAGACCAGATAAATTTAGACTTAATAAATGAGAAAACTTTATAACAGGGTAATTTTCTATTGATAAACATGTCTGTGGACCAATAAAAGGAAGCTTTATAAGAGGGGATGTAGTAACAGGGTTCCACTGTAGTACACTATTCAGAAAAAAAAACAAATGTAAGTTTAATTTTCACATTTACAGTCTCCCACAGTTTTTATATCTTTGTGGGACCGCAGCAGCAGAGTGGTCAGATCACCCACCGAGACGATCGGGGTTCAATCCCCGGCAAGGTCAGTCCCAGGATTTTTGCATGTGGGAATTGTGCGGGACGTTGTCGCTGGCCGGCGGGTTTTCTTTAGGATTTCCTGTTTCCCCTGCCCTTCTCATTCTGGCGCTTCTCCATTATATGGTCTTATTCCATGTCATCGTTCAGGTTATTCAGATTGCCTATGGGCACCCAGTACTAAAAATCTGCATTCAGAGTACATTACCCTAGCCCTCTGGTATCCTCATACGATATTTATTTATTTATATCTCTCAGTCCAACCCGGCTGTCTTTTCGGATGCCACAATCTTTTCTCACCAAAAAAAAAATCCCAAAATCGCCTGGCCAATATTCACTGGTTCATACATAACTAAAGTCATTCTTGTGCTTCCCAAACTTCTCTCGCATATCATGGCCAACTTTCTCTTACTAACCTGATTAAATGGGAGCTGAAACGAATGACAGTATCTTGTCTAAACAGTCATAAACACACAGATTTATGACTCTATATATTACATTTGAATTATTTGTTGTTGCAAAGCACTAGTGTTCATTGGTGATTAATAAAAAATTTTTGTTATTTTGCATTATATGAAAACTGTGACTTACAAATGTCTTTCCGTTCAACTGCACAGTTAAAAAGTGACTACAATAAAAAAATTTCCTGCATATTCTGCAACACTACAAGCTTCTGTAAAAAGTGTGTTACAATAGGATGGATTTGGTAAACGTTAGTAGATTGCAACTGAACATGCCTGCTTGTGCAAAATCCTACATACCATGAAGGCAAACATGATTAGTGCTCATGCCACTTCCATTTAATTTCATGATGTGCACCGAGAAAAATTGTGCAATGGCAACATGTTGGACTTGAATTTGGGAGGACCTGGGTATGACTCCCTATTCCGGCCATCCTGATTTCCTGATATTGCTCCAGGCCAATGCTGGGATGGTTCCTATACAAAGACCATGACAGATTCCTCACCTCGTGTAAAGATGTTTGCAATCACATCCATAATGACCTTATTGTTAACAAGATGTAAAGTCCATTAAAATAATACTTCATTGCATGCAACATTTTGTACTATATGGTATGTAAGATCTATGTTCTATCAGCATTTGTGAGGCGAAGTTGCAGTTAGTTGCAGGGGCAAACTTAAGACTGCTTTTTGGGTGGACAGCTATAACTATTTATCCTGCTGCAGGGTTTGCAGGGTTAGCTCAACTATCAGATTTGTCATTTTAACGCTTGATAACTGAACTACCTATATGGTGTACAAAGTGGTATCTGTTCTGTGTAACACACACGAGCAAAACTGTGGGCGTACTGCTAGTGTGGATATAAAAGTGCATCATATATTTACTTAAGCAAGTGTAATGGGAGAAAATAGCCGAGTTTTGATAGAACTCCGTTGTACCTGGCAGATGTATTAGAAAGGTGTTTGATATGACATTATTGATGAGTGGGAGGAAAAGGGGTTTGTGTGAGATACTGGGGTGGCAATTTGCACCTACATATACATCACTGTTTGCAAACAGAGAAAAGAGGTGGGAATGTTCTGTACTTGTAAAAAGCAGCAGGTTTAGAATTTTTACTAAAAACAATCACAATCCTGAGAGATAATAAGACACCAGTAGTATTACTGTTTCAGATTATTGTACTGTAATGAATTTGCTCTCGGTTAGTAAGGCTTTAATATGGTAAAATATGACTCAGTCATTATCGTACAAACAATAGTAT
Organism: Medauroidea extradentata; assembly: GCA_003012365.1. Classification (NCBI taxonomy): domain Eukaryota; kingdom Metazoa; phylum Arthropoda; class Insecta; order Phasmatodea; family Phasmatidae; genus Medauroidea; species Medauroidea extradentata. The sequence continues at coordinate 21,940 of PNEQ01072275.1, forward strand.
GTAGTATTCTGTCAGCAAAGCAGTCCATAGACATAATGTTCAGATCTAGAAGTAAGAATCATCACATTTAAGTCTTATTTAGGCCATTTTATCTTATCACCATAGAAAAACAGCAAACTTTCTAATATGCAAACATGGAATTGGAACTGAATACATAAAAGACTTAATAAATGTAACACACTTTACAATGTACACATTTACTATGCTTCTGATATTGTGGTGGCACCGATGCGCTTTTGTACTATGCCCCACAAGTTGCGGCATCAGATGTGGTGGCACCGATGCACTTCAGTACTATGCCCCACAAGTTGCGGCGACAGATGTGGTGGTGATACTGATGCTCCCCACTTGTTGCTGCCCACGTGTTATTACAATATCAAAAAAAATTTAAACTGATCAGTCCTCACAAATGCTCCGCCCTCAGCGGTGAGCTACTCTTATCTCAGGGGTTCGTGGTATCGAAGGGTGGATGCTTACTGAACGGTAGTCAAACACGTGGTTCAATCAACAACCCATTTTTATTACCTTTTTCTTTTTTTCAAAGTAACGCAACTGCGCTTACATCGGTACATACTTTTACTCTTTTATATAAACATAAAAAGAAACAGAAAAATAATTGAACCAAAACAAAGCCAAACTCAAAGAAAACTAGCACGTGCTGAACTAAAACATAACCTCAGTAACCGATAGTGGGCCGGCCATGCGGTCGGTATCGCCGTAAGTTTACATCAATGAAAGAAAGTTAACTAATAAAGAAAAATACTAGCAAGTCATTTTACCGCCTTCCATCTCGGTCCCATGGTTTTCGTTCGTGCCCCTCTGCTTACCACATGCTTAGCTTGCGTATCGCGACACACGTCCGTCTCCCTCGACAGTCCAGAACAAAGTGACCAGCTTCGGCAACCACAATAGCGTCCCCATATACCATGGCGGCTTACCTTCCGGTAAAATGTTCTATAACATTCCAGTGAGACCAAATAACTGGTCTGGTTACGAAATAAACAAACTAATATTACTGATTAATCGGCAAAATTCTGCTGAGCACAATGACGTATTTCATTATTTTACTGAATAGTTATTACAATAAGACAATATATTAAATAAAGTTTTGGCATCAGACACAGACATTGCCTGCAGTACACCTTGCAGTACCCTCTGTGAACCCCTATTGGTGTCGCCTCCACGGCCGGACTAGCCAAATTCATTTACATATCTTTAAAATAAACACCAAGAACTTTCCAACTGCCATAACTTTTAAAACATAAATTTCCGAATTTAATAATGTTTAATCATCTACAGGTAATGGACTGAAGTAGGGTGGCCAGGCCAGGCAACACACTGGGGCCTTTGAAATTAATAAAGGCATCATCAGTGCCCTATACTTAACTGACGCTAAGCTGACCAGCTCTTTGTTCTGAAGTGTCAGTAACACTGGCTAGCATCATTTATGCAAAATTAAACATTAACAGGGACTCTAAGCAAAAAAAACCCTAGAAACACACAACTGACTTATCGAAATAGTATACCCCAAGCACAGGCTGGTCGCTTCACAATATACTAATTGCTTCATCTGGTAACTTCACTCCTCCTTTCCTAACCCCACTTAGCGGCAGCAGGCCAGAGAGAAAAAGCAGCTCAATGTCAAAGTGTTGTTGACTGGCTGAAAACTTTTTCTATTTCCTTTTCAGGGTTGGCCAAAATACAATCACCTACTTGTAAAAGTTTGATACATAAGTATAGAAGATAGTTTTGGTAAAATAAGTTAGTGGTATGTAAGGCAGGTGGCTGGCAGGTGGTATAAACAATCAGTTCCTTATTTAAATGTTAGTAGATCATCTGAAAATTGTGAATTTGGGAACATAGCTTATAGAATGCAGAACAGCACACTTGTGTGTTATGGGGTAAACATTTGTAATATTAATATACAAGACTTTTAATTTCAATTATCAGTTGTAAACTGGATTTGGAATTTATGTCACTGGGTTTCTTCCTTTTCACTATCTCGTAAATTATATTACTGTGTATGGTTTGATACAGGAACTACTGCAGCAGCCTGGAGGATTGTCAGTGGTGTGCGTAGGATCCGTCTGGCTTAGCTGGGAGCACCTGAAACCTGGATTCATTGGCCATCTCCATGCCTCAAGGTCCATGGGCATCAAAGAGCTGTCATTGCTCCGACTCACTACCAGCATGGCTGTTGGCGCCATATACCTCGCCGCTAAGGAAATAAACTATGACCTGCCTCGAAACTACCAAGAAAACTACACAGTTTTCTTCCATTACAGGCATGAACAGTGGTAGTGTGCATTGACAAACTTGACTGAACAAGAGTTCTGTTTAAATATTATCGTGGAAGATATTGATCTGATAAAGCGATGAAGAGGCAGGAATGCAAGATAACATCTGTAATATGGATCTTGAGAATCGAATGGTGAAAGGAACTGATTGGTAATCTCATTCCTGATGGTTTTCGTAAAATTTTATCAATGTTAGTGAAATGAAATTACGATAGTCATGGTATAATGAGATGTTACGGTACCGGGTTCAGTCCTCGCTGTAACTGAATTTGGGCCAATTTTGACCTCAATACCAAAAAAAAAAAAATTGCTCAAAATTTTATTAAAATTGTATTTAAAGCTACTTAACAGTAAATAACTTGTTATGTTAAATGTTGTTATGTTAAATGAATGGTACTTTATTTAAGCAGGGTGGCATGTGCTCTTTACAATATTACAAGAAAAATACATTGATCACGTCACAATGAAGTCAAAACCCGACTGCGCAACTCGGCCGCAGCAATGTTGTGTTGTTCCACAGTCACATTATCAAGATAATTTCGACATAGGTTTTCCTCTAACAAAATAATACTTTTTGAGATGAGATGTGTTACAATTAAAACACTTACTAACCCAGAAGTTTATCAAAACATGCCTGAAGAGTGCACCTAACAAATATTGCTGCATGCTTGGTGAGTTTGGACACCTGCACGATGCATACTCATAAGTAGATGACTTCCATCATGCGCTATATGCTCTGCCCCACCCCCCCTATATACTGCCTAGCTTCATGTGCCATCTGCCCTTCTGGCGACCCCTCGCACCTTGACATCAGTGTTAGCATTATCTCCACTGGCTTTCTCCTCATCCTCTTCTCTAATCCTTACACTGCCTGCACTCATGCGACCACTCAGTACCCAACTTAATGTTTAGGCAGGGAGAGTGAGAGAGAAGGAGGGGGGCAAGATTTCTCGCCCAAGAACCGGAAAAATGTGGACATCTTCTAGGCGTAAGAATGATGGAATATATTTGAGTTGAAGTGAAGAACAGTTCTAATGAAAATGAGAGATGATTTTTATTTTCATTTTGGGCCCTGTGTCCCATCATAACAAAAAGGAAAACGTACAGTACAATGAAATTGTGTGTGATCGCTACTTTAACTGTGTAAAAACAGTTAACAAGGGGAAACTCTCAGGCAGTGATCTTTGACACTTCAATAAAAAATCATAGTTAGAAAACATTATCGACAAGGCAAAACAGTGTCATATATGCCACTTTTAACAGTTATCCAGTCATAATTGTTTCTTTTCGATGAGTGTGTATGCTGAAAATGTATTAAATTTTTTTATGCTTTCACTCCACTACTTAGACACTGTAAAAGTAACTGACTTATAAAATAAGAATGTAAAAAGTATCCCAGGAGTTATGTACACAGAACTGCAGTAGTTTTTAGTCAACTTTTTTTTTGCGTATTAGTTGTAAAGTATGCATTGGCAGATATGTGAACTTTGGTGCCGGCTCAAGCTAGTAGTAGCTGTGTCCACACAAATTTAAGATTCAGGCAAGAAACATAACTTACCGGTAAGTGCTTACCTTTGAGCAAGGTCGTCACTTTTTCTTGCTCGTTTTTACGCAACTGCATTGACACACACACACACACACACACTCTTTCTCCTTCTGTATCCTCTCCTCTCTTTCCGACCCTTTGTGTAAATGGGCATGCATGTGTGTCAGTCATGCCAGATGCCCTGTTGTCATGCCTCCCATGTCAGAACCATACACGTGCAAAATGTTCGCCCGTTTTTTTGCAGGGCTTATTTTGGTAAAAAAAAAAATAGTGTGTTTGACTCGTATACGTTTGCAGGATACGTATTTTCGTTTAATTATGTTTTTATGCTGGAGGTGAATTGGAATATAGATGCAATTCGCTCTGAAAAAGCTATGTGCAACTCATTGGTTTTAATACCAGATTTTCTTCCCTACAATATTATGCAGTGTGATACCTTTCTGCTTCTTGAAGCGACCCAGTCGAACACTTACAATTTCTAACATTAAGCATTATGGTAAATGTTTTCGAGTTCTCCAGGAACATTGGTCCCATGATTGACACATTTTGTCCTTGCGTCTGGTTAAACTAGGCTAGTGAAGCTTCTCTATGTCTTCATATCTGCACTTTGTAACATTTTAAAATCTCGTTTTCCAACCTTTCTTCTCTACATCAGCTAAGATTTTCTTATCTCCAAAAACCATTGATAAACTCAACGATACCACACTGTTCTGCCGCACATGTGACTTAGACCCCTTTCCTTCTAACTGGATTATAATCTTATTCTTGGTAGTAATATTAATATCCATAGGCTTACCTTTACTGCAGGGCTGTTAGACGTACCAGGATCCTGGTACACGTACCAGTTTTCAGGGTGCTGTACCATGTACCAGGATACTTCCGTCCTGGTAAGCGAAAGTACCAGGATCTTAGAATTTTGCATTCCATTGTATTAAATTGCATAATTAAACAGTATTTTCAGCAAAACCTTCCCACAAAAAAAGAGACAACTTCTGCATTATGAGCATGAATCTGCATATATAGTTGCATTAGCCAAGCTTTGCCAATTGTGTTGGGCATTGGCAACACTTACTTGCTTTCTCCTTAGCTAACACCTGTGGTAGACGTGAACCTGTGATTTTTTTACTAGGAGTATTATTGATTTTACCATGTACCAGGTTTTCGTTTAAAGTACCAGCTTTTTTGCGGTGTCAGTACCAGGATTTTGGAGTTGCCATCTAACACCCCTGCTTTACTGCCTATGCTGTAAAATCACATGATAATCGAAGTCTGAAATGCTGTGTAGCTCATCAATAATTGTAATCTACAGCTGTAATCAATGAACCAAAGCAGAAAATAAGAGTTGAAGTTAAAAGCAGAGTGTCTGCAAATGAGTACAGAAATATTGAACCCGGTCGCATGTAAAGGGGCAGTATTTTATTTTTAGAGAAACACACATACTTGGAATCAGGG
>PNEQ01072276.1:0-32980 GCA_003012365.1 Medauroidea extradentata
ACAATCTCAGGAACCCTCAAAAAATAACAAAATTATATGACAAAAAAAATTGTAAGGAATTACGTTGACAATGAATAAAACATACTGTATCTAATTCACGGCATTAAAATATGAATTGTAGAGTTGCAGTTATTACTTGGTAAGTCACAATATTAAAAATAAAACAAAAATAGTGAAAATCCGTTAAAAAATGTGGTAGCGACAGTTTGAAAACTGTGCGGCGGTGGCGCCGCCTGTGCCAAGCTGGCCGGCCTGTCTCCAACTACGACGTATTAGGATCTATATTGAGGTCGTACTGTAGACACAAAGTTCCAGCGCATGCGCATATGCTCATTTAACTATAGTACAGCCTCCTTCTAGGCTGTTTCACGACGTCTTATATCTCTCTCGTCTCGCGCCGAATGAGTTTACTTTTTTACACGGACCCTATAAATAATAGCGTGATATTTTTCTTTATTGCGTTAACACCATACGTGCTTAAAACAATTAACTTGGCGCATAATTTGCTTAAACAATGCGTTACTGCGTGTCGTAAAACGTGGGTTTCACAAATGAGCACGATAATAGCGCTACCTATTTTCCAAGTGTAGAAACATTTGTCTCCAGGTATGTCGAACTTAGAAAATAAATAGACGTACGTGTATTACGTAATCCCGGAGCTCCTAATTAATTTTTACCGCGTATACTGACTGTGAAAGTGATTATTTTCAATCACTTTATTACATGTAATTCTCGACGATTTTAGGTAAGAACGTCACAAAATGGCGTTTTTGGAACAACGTCGGTATATGCTACGGTGCCGTTATCTATCTGCCATCTTGTGAACATTCGTACAGTTGCGCTATCTGTCCGCTCTGCACGCTACGAGTATCTACGTTCTCGTACAATTCATCAACAACGTCGAGGGAATGTTATTACGTTAAGTTATATAAAACTGCGCAATGAATAAATACATCCGCTTATTCCTTCTTTCTTTGGTGAATAATTTACAAGGGCATTTTACTAGTAAGGAATGCCTACTTTTTTTTTTCCATTAAACACTACGCAAATCGGGCTATTCGCTCGTGAGAAGGCACTCGGCAGCTCAGTTTTCTCTTTTTTTTAGGACAAAGGTCGATCATATCTATTGTTTAGCGGTGTTCTTTTGATCGTAAGACGTCTGCTTATTGATATAAATTTATATTTCAACTACCACTTGCGTTATTTTTCCGTTAAATGCTACGGAAGACGGTCTATTCGCTCTAGAGAAGACACTCGGAATCTCGATTTTCTCATTTTTTGGGGACAAGGGTCTGTCATATCTACCGCTCAACAGTGTGACGTCTGGCTACTGATATCAATTTATGTTTACATTATTACATTAATTAATTTCCCGCAAAACGTTACGGAAGTCGGGGCCTAGAGACACTTTGCAGAAAAAATGCAATTTTAAAATTTTCTGTTAAGATAGGGAGGGAGGGGGGGGGGCAAAAAATAAGCCGCTATCGAATTTACGAAGGTAGCGGTTTTACGAATGCGATGAGAAGAACCGTGAGTATTCGTAAAATCGGGGGTCTAGTGTATTTATGTTATCAAGCTTATTATGTATTTCATTTTCAGTTTGGGTGTGCGAATGCTCTAAATTTTGAAAATTTTTGAATAGTTAATTTTTATTATTCACGCTCAAAAAATTAATACCATAATCACAAATTTCTAAGTATTCAAGCAATTTTGAGTAGTGAACTGTAAACAAATTTCTACATAAATACATAGTATATGCATTTAACATGGCTGTACAGTAAAATCCTGATTTTGTGAGGCATTACAGTGCCAGAGAATAAACTTATAAATCCGGCAAAGAATGACACTGTAAAATACAGCAGGGTTAGGCTGCACTGTGCCCATAAAATCATTGCCTCATAAAATTATAAATTCACTGCCTAATAAAATTGCTGTCACGTAAAATTCTGTACTCCTAAAATCTGGGTTCTGCTGTATCTCAATACAGGCATTGTAATTAGTTGTCAGAACCTAAATTTATTTCAGCACATAAAAAGAGTTTCCTCAATCATATATTGTCAGCAGAACTGTAATTGCAGTAACCTAAAGAGTGTTTCTAGGTTAGGGAAGGTTGCTTATTGCAGTCTTATGAATACTGAATTTCTATCTTGATTAACACACATTTTGTATTTGTACACGTTATAAAATAAATTATTTCATTAATTATTGCAGTCTACTTGACATTTATTTGTGGTTTATTATTTTTGCATTTTACCTAATTATGTCATGAAATCCAGCCTGTTTGTGTCTCCAACACCAACTTGATGACAAAAAATATGGTTTGTATGAAACGTAGGTTGGTTTCCTTTATTTGGTTACACTTAAATTGTGCAGCACAAACACAAAATTTTCTGTTATGTGGCAAAAACAACTGACATCATAAAATTGTTGATAATGGTGACGTCAAACTAACTTAAACATTTTTGTCTACTAAGTGCAGGTGTGTAAATAATGAATTACATTTTGAGATAACAAAAGTTAGTCTCATTTCACAAACATGTTACTCTGTAGGCACTAAGACATGGTACGTGTTTAGAGAGAACAAACAAATTACCCATTAAGGTTGGGTTCATGTTCTGTTTTTCAACGAGAGGTGTTTCGTTATGTAAAGTGCCTTGCCCCACTACCCCAATGTATGGTGGATTTCTTTAATTCCTTTTCACTTTCTTATTAATGTTGGTGTGTTAAATAGGCCTCCCTACTAAAGTGTTGCCACTTTATATGTGAGTGCTGCTGCTGCAGGCAGAGCAGGGACATTTTCTTATAAAGTAGATTTCAGATAAGTAAAGAGCCTGGCTTACATGAACAGATCATACCAGCAGTTTTTTTTTTTTTTTTGTTTAATTTTGTTTATGATTTCAACCTAGATGTTTTACTTAATTTAGTCCTAATGAATTGTAATTTCTCTTATAATAATTATTTTGTATGATAAATGAATATCTAACCGGTGAGCACCAATATTTAAATATTGAATTTCAGTTAAGTCTATTTTCATAAATGTATAGATGTTTGTACCTCACAAGTACGGAGGAAATTTTGGCTTAAATATTTTTTTTTTTATGTTTAAAAAAAGGGACTCAAAACATGCTGGTGCTGCCAAAGTGTAAATGTGTCCCTCCGCATGAGCTTTTTTTTTTTTTTTTTTTTTTTTTTTAATTCCTTTTAGTCTCTGTAACCCAATTTCAAAATATTGTAAAATATGATAATAAGTTTTAATATGTAGGTTTAATTACACGTAAGTTAGTTTTACGGTAAGTGAAATATAATTAAGAGAGTTTCTTGCTGCGGGCGTATTCATCCGCGGATCTGAGGGGTTACCTCGACGGCGGCCATTTTCGGCGCGCCCCAGACTTTCTTATGTTGTCCATGTGTGTAGGTCGGTGTTGTAGCCAGCGCAAAGGGCGGTTCGCTAGACTGCCGGCATGAGTGTTGAGTTGGATAAGAGATAAATTGTTGTGAAAATACGACTCAAACTCATGTAGAGTATAACTGAGTTATCTGCAGTCGCAACGTTATAATTTAACTGCGGGACTTATTAGCCCACGTGGTACACAGTTGGCAAAACGTGGGAACTCTCTTAATACCAATGGTGCAAAGGATTTAGTTTGCAAAATAGGACGGTGGTTCACCGGGAAGTCTTTTGTTCTTTTTTTTATGTAGCCGACCATAATGTGTAAACTGAACAGTGTGCACTTTGGCAAAAGTTAATGAAATACATATTGTAACAACCCAATTGTTTGCTTCATCCACTAACTCTCGTAGCCCACAGTTATAAACCCTGAGATAAGAACATGTTTTACTGCAAGTAATGCCGAGGCACCCGAGCACGTGTGGATATTGGACAGCATAAACCTGTACTATCACAGTTACATGACGTAAAGAGTCAAATGTGGGGATAACGGAATTTACAGTAGGTAGGTTTACATGTACAGTAATCCCCCGAGTTACGAAACTTGCGATTTATGAAAATCTGCAGTCACAAAAAAAAATTTCGAAAAAAAAAAATGTTAAGAAAAATTTGCAAAAGCTTTCAAATACATTACGTAGCTGCCGAAACATCAGCGCACCCATGTAAAAAAATCCCACGTGCATTGTTCCTAGTCACAATTTTCTTCATTGATCATTAAAATATTTAGAACAAATTTAAGAAACATTATTTTTACTTAGATTTGATATTGCTTGTTTACATTTTTCGATAACAGTGTAGGTGTAACCAAAAGTGTCAATCATTACCCCACAACACACATTGCCTAATGTTACAAATACGAATGTGGACAAATCTAATATTTTTGTTATGTATTGATGGCTAATTTCGCGATTCTTGTTTCAAATACGATTAGCTGTTATTCATCTGGTTTCAAGAAAGAATTTACGAATGGTAACTGTATTGTAAACACAAACGTAGCATTGCTTTTACCTTGGGTGCTCAGTATGTAGACATGTTGCCACTAACAAACAAACAAAAAAACTAAGTTTTGTGATACTGAACAAATTACTTTCAATAAGATATATACATACGCAGTGTGTGGAATTTCACTTGTACTTCAGTATAAAGTCATGAATTTTTTTACGTTTCATTTGTATTTAAAATAAAAGAAAGTTATATAAGAAGTTACATTACGTTGGGAATTTTACTCCGCCATTTTGTGCACTTCCGAACACAGCAGACTGCCCCACTTGAATAACAATATGCCTTTACGAAAAGTCACTAGGTTATCACGGGATGAGTTAATGTTAATGTCAAGGAAGCGCATGCATCTAAAAAGTAAACCATGCTAATATCTTGCAAGTGTTCAACCTCAACCTGGTTAATCTTGTAGTGATCGAGAAACCCTGGTGACATGATTGAGAGAATTAGGCTAACTATAACATGTTACTTACTGTATCTCGATAATCTGGTTATGGTTCCCGTTTTGTTCATAAGCATTTTGATACAAGTGGTGTATATTAATTTTACAGCACTAGAATTGTGTTTTTAAAACTATTACTGTAAAAACGTTGCAACGTATAAAATCTGTCTCTACAACTTAAGAACACCTGTAAATAATAAACGAGGTAAATAAATGTCCTGGCGTGAAGTTTGTTGACAACATCAACGAGTCTCAGATTCAAACATTCAACTTTATTAAAATAAAAGGTAAAATATATTGTGCACTGTTTATAGAACACAAACTTTGTCCCTGACACACCTTTAAAATGCAAATTTTAATTTACTTAAATGTTTTTGAGATTATGTTTTCAGCGTTTTATGAAGAAGTGATAACGGTGTTACCTGCATGTTTCCTTTTCCTGCATGCATAGTTTTTTTCTCATTGGTCCCTTTTAAAATTGATGGTTAGAAGTATTACTGTATATCCTTCATTTATAAATATTCCAGATTTAAATATTTCAGTTTCTTGCGAAGTTCCTTAGTTCCTTTAGTCTTACAGTTTGGAGTTACGCAATTTGGGGGATTACTGTATTCACTTCAGTGTCAGTAATGGAACACAGTCTGTTCCCTGGGCTCTAGATGGTTATAGAGTCATGAGGTCAGTCTAGAATGGGTAAAATTTCAGATTGATATCTGCAAATAGTAACCCACGTACAGGTTTTTTTAGTGTCATCAATGGATTAAAAATTTCTTTAATAATAAATGTTTTCGCTTAAATATATCAGCAATTCACTTAATATTAGTTAATGTGAATTATGCTCAATTATTAGTGTAGAGTAATTTTTACATGTGTTAACAAAGAACTTTTTATTTTTTGTGTTGTCTCTTTAGTGGGGTTTTTTCTTATGTTATTTTTATACATGTGAGTAAGAAGTGAACTAGATTGGCGGTGCCATCTGTAGTAAGCATATGCTTACAAAACCAAATTTGTTTCCTCACAAAAGTTAATAAAGAAGAAGAGTGAGAAGAAAAAGCAGTGAATTGCTATAAGATCTGATACAAAGCAACAGGTCAATTTAGAACCTTTTACAAACAAAGCAAAGTACGTTTTTATGACCGTTTGTAAAAGCAAGAATATGCACTATCAATTGTAAAACCAAAAAAAGTATTATTTGAAAAATTATTCAAACACTATTGCAAACACTAAAACCACTATTTGCACATCCCTAATTTACTGTGACTGTATTTTACAATTTTCTGTTTTTAAGTGTGTTTGAACTAGCTGAAAGTTGTCCAGCATTTAGATAGTTGATAATGGCAGGTTATTTGATCAAATATTGTAAGAGAGTTTTGAGAACCATGGTGGTACTGGCTCGGGACACCCTTTTTTGTAGATAAAAGTTTTCCTCTGTACAAAAAAGAAACCTCGGCAGTAGCATGCGGAAGCAGACACTCTTATCTCAGGGGGTAGGATTCGACACGTGTGGTAGGTTCACTATTAATAATGTGGCCAGCATTCTCGGTGAAGTCTGTTGTGGCGCTACAGACATCTTACAGTTCCTACTCCACGGGCGCGCATGTTTACTCTCTTCGTCAACTAAATGGGTTCAGGGTTGCTCTCGGCTAGTCACGGCCTCAGTGGTAGAGACACAAGTTCTTACTCATCGCCGTGGGCACGAGAAGAGAAGAACGACTCGACTACTCACTCACGCGCGTGTACAGTAAGGTAGTTACCACTTATAAATAAGAATATCACTATTAGGTTGCATGATGTTTATCCCAACTTCAGATTACACTCTACCAGCATGGTTACAAAACCCTGTACAGCGGTCACGGTGGGCTCTTACCGTAAAATTTATACTGTAAGTTTTAAGTTTATACAAATTACGACCAGTAACTAAATTGCAAAGCCCAGTGCAAAGATATACGGTATGTGAAGAATTTTAGTGTGGTTCGTCAGTTTATTAACCCAGACACAAAGAGTAGGGTGTTATAAGTTTGACGTGTGTATCTGTGTGTCTGTCTGTGGCATTGTAGTTCTTAAACTAATGGACCGATTTTGATGTTTTTTTTTTTTGTTTGTTAGTTAGTTTGTTTGTTTGAAAGCTGACTTGATCAAGAGTGTACTGAGCTATGATTCAAGGAAATCTTTTCAGCCATTTAAAGATCTTTTTTTTTTTTGTGTGTGAATGTGAGCAGTTCTACTGGTCTGATCGATTTGAAATATTTAGTATCCTGTGAATCTGCGGTTTTTTAAATTTTTAACTTAAGTCTTAATTATTTTATTATCAGGTAGCTCAGTTTTCTTGTAGTACAGTGCACTAGTGGGCCAGCGTACAGTAAAATCTCGTTGCGACCCCATTTACTACGACCACCCTGTTTTTACGACCCCTTTTTGAGGGGCCATGAAAAATTTGGTTCAAAAAAGTAAAAAATTTGAGGAAAATATGCTGAAAAATGTAAGTATTTGTTCCACTTTTTTTGGTAATTCATTTCGTGTTCTTGGCGAGTGCTGTTCTGTACCAAACGCACTGCTGATAGTAACATGCAAATTGCATCCTGTCTGGCCCCAAAACAGAGCCACATGTTGGTCTTTCCCCGTTCCGCTCTCTCCGAGCCATTGTCTTTGTTTCCATGTCCAGCTAATGGCCTGAGGTTTGGGGGGTGAAGAAATTACAGGTTTCTTTTTTTTTTTTTTTTTTTTTTTTTCTCATTATGCCATGGCAAAAAAAAAGGAATATCAGGGCACTCAGTCCTTAAACAAGCAAAAAACAAAACAATCCGGCATTATCCAATCTTTTTATTCTCCTGGTTCATATCAGGTTTTGCACATTATAATTGAGCTGGATAGTACCTACTCCACTTGACCTTGACAACTTTCAGTGTGTTATCGGTCATTCGGCACGTGAGGCATATGGCTGTGCACGTTGCAGCGCCGTACGAATGACCTAAGACACAAATACTACTGTTCCCATTGCTGTATGCAGCGTGTGGGCTGATAAGGTTTTTGTTTATGCTTTCTTCGAGGTTCATCATGTGATATTCCACTTATAAGTACCTACTAACAAGTCATGGAACAAATAGTTTTTGGAAAGTAATGATGGACGAGTGAGAGATGAGAAACATTCACTTCCACTCCCCTCCCCTCTCCTATCCTACACAACCGGATCGAGTGTGTGGCCACACTGCAACATGCGTCACATCAGACTACTGGGTTTTCAACACCAATGTCGACAACTAATGAGATCTGTATAGTAAAACCTCAAATAATAATCTACTTTTCAATAATAAATCATGTGATTTACCCACAGTAAGTCAATGAAAATGGGCCTGTCGAACTGTGCTTAAATGCTGTTTTTAATGATGAGGAGAGACTGAAGATGGCTTTCTAGAGTATCATTTTTTACGAAGACGTCCGACTATTGTCATAATTTGTACAGTATTTAGTTTTAAATAATTGTATTTTTTACACTAGAGATGATTGAATATAAAATTTATGCGAAAAACTGCAAAATATTAATGTGTAGGGGCATTGGGTGTATCACAATTGGCCCAAATTGTCTCTATCCCTCCATTACAACCCTACCATTTTTACTACCCTTTTCCCGGAAACTGTAAGGGGTCGTAACAATGGGATTCAACTGTACATGACTTAATATCACTGCCTGTTTTGCAATGGCCGCACAGTTTTAATGGGCAACCTATGTTACATTAAATAACAGTTCTTCTTAACAGATCAGTTTTAATGACAACTTGTTCAAAACTGTTCTGCACAACTCTCGAGAGTAATTTATTTTATAATTATTTACCCAGTCAAACTCTGCGGTTTCAAACTAGGTAATGTAGAATCTTCTACCCTAAGATGATTACAGACAGAACCACTGACAGCAGTGTGTGGATGGTTTTTTTTCTTCAGGGGCAGGTCTGAACCCCAACCACATGTTTCGGGAGTGTCAGATGGGCTCTGCACTACACCTGGCGTCCTCGGGCGGTCACCTGGCTGCAGTGCACGTGCTGGTGCAGGCTGGAGCCCAGACAGACCTGTTAGACAGAGAGCAGAACACTCCTCTCATGCTGGCCATTCTCGAAGGTCACATTCCAGTCGTCAAGTACTTGGTCAAGGCCGGAGCTTCTGTCATACACAAGGTATGTAGTATTTCTCAAGTGAGAGCACGAAGTGCTGTGGCAGTTGTGTGGATCTAAAAGTATGTTCATTACTCTAATGTATGGTTAGCTACGAGGTGTATGTTTTTTTTATATAGCCTCCTATGGGCTGTACAAAAATAAGAGGGATGAATTGTAAAATGGCTTTACTGTCAAAAGAGAAGTACATCTTTCAGCTATGTTTCAACATAATCACCACACAGATTGAGACACTTGTATCGGTTCACCAGCTTTCCAATACTCTGTGCAAAGAAAGTTGCTGCGTGCCTTATTAAACTTTTTTTTGTGTGTGCGAGGTGCAACAAATGTTGTGACTGCTGTTTCATTTCTTTATGGGATTGCTCATAAGGCAATAGTAAGCAGCTAATGGCAACACAACACTGTTGTTTACTTCCTTCAAGCAACCACTTTCACGTATATGTAGCTAAATATTGTTTTTTCGTGTGTTTAGTATGTAGCTTTAATATATTATATGTTTTTCGATTCTTACAGCACAATAATTCTTATTATATAGCACACAAGGCAATAGCATATACATTTTTTGCTTGCTAGAATAGTTAAATGCCTAAGTTGCGAATAAATGTGACCTCTGCGTGTTTGTGTACCGTTGTAACTCTCTCACATATCCTGATCATGGCACCAAGAAAAATGTAATGCGCCACCAACTAGACGACGCTAACTTCGGTGAAAAACTAAACACTTCAACACAGAATGGTACAGTAAAACCTTGTTAATTCGAAGTTCTAGGGACCGAAATTTTGTACTTCTAATTATAAACTACAAAGCACCTTCATTGTTTCTACACCCATTTTTACTGTAGTTTTCGAGAACTGTTAAGCATTCAAATTGAAAAAGGGAATAGTAGTATGAAATAATTGGACCAAAAAAGTTTGTTGCATTTTTCTTGATCATCCTACACTGCGTTTTTCTTGGCAAGAACTGTACTGCAAGTAGCGCGCGTCACGTCTACTAGGCTGTCGGCAACTCTGCGCTTTCCCTTCCCTGTTCCAGCACTCGATGTCTGCCACGCGTTGCCTTTGCCACAGCATGTGATAGTTATTACTGCCGTATTTGCCGGCATATACGACGACCCCGCACATAAGACGAGTCATTGTTTTGAATGTAGAAAATCTTGACAAACGTTAAATTATTAATTTTGAAATTCCCGGCAGAAAAATATATTTTTTTTTCCTTTGCCAGAAACATAAATATTTTGTTTAAATATTTGTAATGCATTTATTACAGTTTTATAAATATCATAGGAGACACAGAAACCAATAACATAGGCACTACTGCCCTCCGGGCGCCTAAGAGCCAAGGAAATACACAGCGACGGTAACACGTGGCCGGCGACATCGTCAGTTCCCGGCAGCATGCCACATGCCAACGCCAGGCTGCAGCAGCTGCTTGTAAAGTCATCGCATTCCTGTACGCTGTTGTCACCAGCCAGCCAACACTAGACACATGAATGTGTGGTACAGTACCTAGATCCTCATTTTCTCCACCCGGAAGTTTTGTGCTGGTGAGACCAGAGATTAGGGCGAGACAAAATATCTAGGCACACAGTATCTAGAGCATCGTTTTCTCCGCCCGAAAGTTTCGTGCTGGCGAGTCAAAGGATCTAGGTACCCAGTACTTAGATCCTCGTTTTGACTACCCGAGAGCAATGTGCTGGTGAGACAAAGGTATCGGCATGCGCTTCAGGTATATGGATCGCCAAACGACGCGATGCGAGGTAAAAAAACGGGGCAGGGGCACTTGCAAAACAACTGTAATCTTATACACCGGCAAATACGGTAATTTATAAATGCATGGTTTTGGATCTCTAAGAGGCGGAAGAGTTTTGCAGACATCTTGAAGAATTTTTAGCCTAAAACAAGTTTTACCACCCTATATCCCAAAAAAAAATTGTAAATATTTCACGCCAAGTCATTTTTACAAGTGCAAAGTGATTTTCCAGTAGCTTTTCAAAGAAATACGAGACGTTTTGTCAGTGAAATTATTTAATAAACTATGTGACACACCCAAAATAGTAATTATGACCAACCCTCCTCCCAAATGAAAATTTGTAAACATGGTCATTGAGTCATTTTCGCAAGTGCAAAGTTTTTTCCAAGGAAAAATCAGATGCCTTGTTAGTTAAATATTATTTCAAGCGATGAGATGTTGAGTGATACATGGGGACAGGCTGTGCAGCCGGCCAGATGGTTGTATGGCATCAGTGCAGTGCACAAAATGTGCCAACAGAGCACGGGAAGCAGCAGACACTGCGACCTTGACTGCTATCTTTTCTCTCCTCCTGCGAGTTGCCAGTTACATGACACCAGCCGAACCTGGGAAACAAACATACACTTTTTTTGCCTGCCATTCTGCTGGCCGTATTCTCTTAGAAGCTGCATTGTTGACTGGTGACTCATACCTGAAAGAGGGAAGGGAGGTAGAAGAGAACAAGACTAGGAGGCACTTGCAAGGTGACACAACTCTGGTATCTGCTTGATATGAGGCTAGCTAGGCAGGGGGAAGGGAAGTGGTGAAGTTCTCAAAATAAACCAGCTCTGACTACGAGGGGTGGGGGGAGTTGATGCCGTGTGACCAGGCTACTTTCTTCCTCATCCTCTCCTTCACTCATTCACTCTGCTTATCCCTGGCCGCTGAAATACTCGAGATTCGTGGCACATGTGCACATGTCTTACCGTATCTGTATCTAGCTCACAGTGCGGGGGGAAAGCACAAAATCACGTGATCGTCATATCACACAACACAGCCACGGAAGCCGCAAGGTCAGCGCAACACGGGTCTGCGCGGTATCGGAAACAAAGCCAGGGCTGTACAACGCCACACGGCGCAGCATTATTCTTAGATTTTGCACACTTTACTGACTTCTCTATCAAAATGACTTCGAATTACTAGGACTTGATCCCTGTTTGGGAATTACAAATTAATCGAATTTCGAACTAACCAAACGCCATAGCATGTAAAATCTTATCCTCACATTCGGGACCGAGTGATGGCTTCGATTTATATAACATTTCGAATTAACGAGCTTTTACTGTAGCTTTTTGAGTATTCCATGGAATAAAAATTTGTAATCCGGCCAAATCAATTTAATTAATTTGAGAGGAAAGTTGCATTGTTGATAGTACAAATTTCTGAAATGAACAAATCGAAATGCATGAACTCATAATGCAGAAGTAAAATTTTGCAAGAGAAATCCTGTGGCCTGTAGTCAAGACCAAACAAAATATTCAGAAAAGATAAATAAAATATTACTAAGTTCGGTTAGTCCCCAAACATCTGGTGCACCTGAACATGCGCCTCACTAAAGACGTGCTCGCCCCCATCTTGCCACAAAAGTTGCACCTGCTCAAACGATGAAGGCTCGAAACACGTCTGTCACGCTTGAGCCACCTCAGCACAAAACATGTCCAAGGTCCTTTGACGACGACAATACAAATAATGGCAGAACACGCCAAGCCAAGCTATCTGTCTTCATGCAGCGCCCTTGGTGGCCATCCAACTAAATCACAAAGCAACAAAATGTTACCAAAAACTAAAACCAAGTAAAATTGTAATGAATAAGTACAAACTTTATACTTGATAACTATGTCTCATATAAAAACACTGTTTTCGAAAAGCCAATTATTCTTTAAATTACGAAACAAAGTTTAAATTTTTTTACTGCATGTGTTTTAATTGGCTCACGCCGATCCGCACGAAACATATCACTGACTCTGTCACACACTCTTATTGCAGATGCCCTCATGCGCTCCGGTGAAAAGTAAAAACAATAAAATTGATCACAATCTAAATTTAGATCTTCCAGGAACTGGGTAAGGATACCTGGCTTCTACATTGAAACTGGTGAACAATACACCCAGTCTGAGTTCAAATGTAGTTTCTGCTAAAGTTCTATAAACTGCTGCAAATACATTTTTATGAGCAACAGTGTTATTAGCTAGTTCTTGAAAGGGAAGTAAGTTTTATAAGAAAGAAGAGGACAGGGCGAGACTAAAAACCCGCTCCTCCCCTCCCCTTTCCTTCCCAACTATATGTTTTACCGACAATGGTGTATCAATTTGGAGTTCATATTATGGAATAAAATTTATAAGTATTTGGAAATCATATTACGTGTTAATCAATTCCTTCCATGTAAATCAGAAACACAATTGATTATAGGAATCACTCAATTCTTCCTATCACTAAGAAAGGGGAATGCTTATATGCACCTGTCCTAGGGAGGGTGGGAGTCTGTGGTAGAGGGTATAGGAGTGGGGATATGATTCTAGTAGGCTATGTCTCATGCCTATGTGGACGGACTTATGTCATACAGACATGGGTTTTAGGATTGGCGAGGAGAGGTGGTAGAAAGAGATTGTGTTACAAGTGTGTGGTGGGGAAGAGGGGATATGTCTTGTAACTAACATAATTTTTTAAAGGTGGAACAGTTTGCGGTCATCAACTGAGGATGTTATTGTAAAATGCTTATGTGACATTTTCACAAACTACGTAGTACATATAATATAATTAAAAAAATAATAATACCATACCATATGTATATATGTACTGTATCAGTAGTTCATATAGTTCAATAAGTTTGTATATTTTATTATATTGATCACTTAATTTCCAGAAACATGTTAATATGTATTGTGATTTATGTATTTGTTTTGACTGTGTGTAGGGGGCTGATGGAATGACAGCATTGCATCTTGCTGCCAAAGCTGGTTACCTTGAGGCCTGCAAGCTCTTGTTGTCTGTCCCTAACCTGCCTCGAGGGTATATAAACTCGCTGGATGAAGGTCGTTGGACTGCGCTTGTTTGGGCTGCAGAGCATAGACATGAGGACATTGTCAGGTTGGTATTCAGTGTAAATACGTGTATAGTTTCTTTCTTAAAATTTATATAATTATTCAGAGAAAACTTGTGTAGAGTGCCGTAAGTAATTTGAAGAGTGTTTGTGAATGTGGACTTTTTCTCAACATAACACATTTATTGAACGCAGTTCTTTTATTCCTAATGGGTTAATTCCTTGGAATACTTGGAAATACATGTAAGTCACAGTGATATCATTGCTGTACAAGACCCCAGTGAAAGGGCCGCTCAGGAACAACACTGGCAAGTAGTCGAATCTGCACAAAAACTGCGGTTAATTCCATCTCCTAACAGGATCCCTGGTCCTCAGCTCTCCTTCGATGAGTTCTGTAAAATCCAGCATCGCGCACTTACGCGCCCGACTGAAGTCGTTAGCGATGAGCAGATGCCTCCCCCCAAGAAGAAGCGTCCTTGAAAGTGCAATCGCCAGTCGCTTAGCCGGATCCTGCAGTGCATGGCCTGGAAGCCACCAGCCTTGCTGAGTCCAATTAAATCTCCCAAGGCCATTTCGCCGCCTCCTAAATGGGTTCAGCAACTAAGGACTGAGGCCTGCCTGGAACCCAAGCCACTCAGCGACCGCAAGCAGCGACTGCTGCGTGACCTTTTCTAAACAGGTGAGTGTTTATATAACTGTCCCCAATAAAAGTGAGGTACTCCGTCCCCTTCTGTGCGACTAATGCGTGGCTCCCTCAAGCTCACTCACTGGGCATGCCCTAGTTCGACCCCAGATCCCTGAGGTAACCAATTATTCTCAGCCAGCATCCGCTTCTCCCCTCTCACACAAAGGGCTGCGACAAGTCAAAAGTATGTCAATTTCTCTATATGTAGGAATGCAGGGCAGTTGTTGAAGAGCATGATTTTGTTGTTCTTCCAACACCTGTGGTAAGTCTATTGTACAAACCCATTTATTGCATATTGCCTATGTGACCCAGACCTTGGTGTTGTAATTTTTCTGGCACTACAAAGTTGCATGTCTTTTGAATGGCACAAGGATTTTTGTTTTCCTTATCACTAGCGGGTTCATTTTCTCCTTGCGGTTCATATTGCAGCACAGCAATATTGTGAGACGCTGTGCACTTCTCTTTCCTGCCTTCTTTATTGCAAGTGTACGATCTGGCAGAAGATTGAAAAACAATGCCATTTCATAGGCTTGGTAGACTTTCTGAGGCTGGTAGCACCTCAGGATGTTCAGAAGCAATGGCGACCAGCTGTCCACAGAGTCCTCGGGAACTGCTTCACTTTACATGCAGATTTTATGAAGGGCGTTGTTGTGGCAGCTCTTTAAGCAGTTCAGCCATCCTTTGGATTCCTTGAAGTCATTCAGACCCATATTAAGGGTAAACATTTCCTCTGGCTGCAGCATCGTAGGCCCACTAACTTGCACGCCTTGTGTTGTGTGTTGAACAAACCAATCGAAAACTGCCTTTTCCAGATCACCATGGGTGAACCCTTTATGGCTTTTACCTTCACATTGAGGCCTTCCCTTTCAACAGCATCCATGATCGCTTCCCAGTTTTTCCAAATTGAGAATAGGGTCGAAGACGATAGCTAGTGCCGTTGTGCGATCTCGGTTTTCTGGAGCTTCACTTCGTCTATGGTGAACTTTTGGCTCAGAGTGAAAGTGTTATGTTTGTTTCCATTGATTTCACAAAATTAACAATCTATAATCATTGTCAAAAAAGTGTGCAGGTCATCAACAAATGAAAAGCAGAATTACAGTCCAAACTGTAAATAAAATCATAATCCAATCAGAATAACATAAGTGGTTCTTCAACACTTCATATAGTCAATCCAAATGCAATCCGAGCTCGAGAACAAAAAGAAAAGCCAAAATCAAGCAGCATAAGTATTGCAATATATAACAGTAAACCAAACACAACATGTGCACTATAGCTTACTGTAAGGTGAGGTGAAGTGATCATGGGACTAGTGGATGAAAGTGTGAAGGTTTTGAGGGTGTAGCCTGTGAAACGTTATGATTGCGCGTCTGCAGAGAAATGTGTTCGTCCTATGTGTTTGTAAGTCTATCTGCGAGTACCATCCTGTGAGTACTTGTGCACAGTTCTTTCTGTTTTAATTGTACAGTAATTAGTAGCCTAGCAACCTTTGCTGCCATTGTCCTATTGCTGGGTTATTAGTTATTGGAGGGCTTGCATTATTGTTGACAGGCACCGGACGTGATTAGAGGATTGCTGACTGGCAATAGGTTTCGGAAAGGTGAAGGGGGGGAAGGTAGGGTACATACAAGACCAAGACTCTGTGATGTTCTGTTACTTCGCATGTTGCGCATGCAGTCTGCCTTCAAGCGCTGTACATTGCGCTCATTTCAAATCACATCTTCCGCAGTTCATGACCAATTTTATAGTTTATTTTTTGTTTTTCATCTCGCAACATGGCAGTTACAAGTAGCCCTACAAATCACATATTCCATCTTTATAGATGCAGAAACTTACTTGTAACTCTATCTGCTATGTTTCGATCCAGGAAATCCGCATGTGTGCGAAAACTGTATGTATTCAAAACACCTTAATAACCCTCATAAATCATTGTATGCAATTTTTTGAATTTATTTAACCACCCAACCTAAAGTACTGTTATATTTTTGCTGGTACAGATAGCCAATAAGTTCAGAAAATACCTTATAACATTTCGATATCGTAAAAATTACAAGTAATGTGTGCAGTGCACACATGTTTGATACAGCGGCAACTGCACTGCGAGTGAACTGGCAACAGCGTGCGGAGAGTATGGTGGTTGGCCAACGCTGATGTCGCAACACAGCACGGCATGATGCACCAGCCATGCTATCTCTCGCCACTCCCGCCTTTGCCAACACTGCAAAGAACGTGCGCGGAGAAGTAGGGAGTATCTCTAAAGCTGTTGACAAAATGACATTTGATATCACTATTTATCCTGTGTAATGCTTACTTTATCTTTGTCGACAAAAACTTATAAAATAACAGTGGAACAATCACAACTACAACTACATAGGTGTGAATATTTTGCAATTTTCTGTAAACAGTTCTTGCTTGTGTGACAAGCAAACAAATTATAGAAAAGAAAAATATTATTAACATAAAATATTTCGCCCATAATTAGAGATGTTAGCAGTTTAGTTTTTAATACGGCATCACTAATTATACTAAAATGGACTTTGAGTGATTTTTTTCATACGTGTTAATGAAAAATTTTACATGACCGTAAAATGGATTAAAAGGACAAAGTTTTAGCAGTTTTCCTTCTAATATGGTGCCTTAAAATTAATTTTTTTTTTCCTTTTTTTCTTTATTTGATAACGTACTGTGATGGTGCGGCCTACAGTGGAACCTCGTTAATACAAACCCTGTTAATACAAAGTTCTCATTAATACAAAGTGTTTTTCTTTCCCCTTTGAATAAGATGAGAAATTGAATATTACCTTTGATAGTCCATAAAAATTTTCTTTACTCATAAAACAATGTTATACCAAGTTAGCTTCTTAAAGGCAGTCATTGGGGTTGCAATAATGTTTGTATTTTGGGTATAAACAGCCTGAAAAAATTTTGACAGAATTTCTTTTATCTTTGTAAACACGTATTGTTACAAATCTCATTATTACAAACTGCACAATTTTCGGTCCCCTCAGATTTGTATTAAAGAAGTTTGACTTACCTTGCTATAATGTCTAGATGTCAACTTAGAAACTGTCATACTTGCCCCGGTCTCAGCGGTGAGCTGCGCTCTTATCTCAGGGGTTTTACGTGGTATCGAAAGTGTGGATGTGTACTGAACGATAGTCAAAATGTGTGGTTCAATCAACAGTCCATTTTTTTATTCTCTTAAAAAAACTCAACCACGCTTACATAGTTACAGACAACATTTATGCCTCCATGTCATCGTCAATTCATAAGAAAATTTACTAGAAAGCCTTTTCACTGCTTTCCATCGCGACCCCATGGTCCTCGCCCGTGCTTCGCAGCTCACCTATCTCTCACCACATGCAAAGTTCACTCAACGCAGCACACGTGCGTCTCCCTCGACACTCCAGAACAGAGTGCCTGCCTTGGTAGCCGCAATGGCATCCAAAGATGCCACTGCGGCTTCCCTTCCGGTAAATGTTCTAGAACATTGTAGTAAAATCTAGTAACCGGTCAGGATACAAATTAAACTAAAATTACAGAAAAATCTTTCGCTGAGCACAATGATTTATCTCACTATGTTGCTGGATGATTATTACAATAAAATAAAATATTAAGTTGCCAGAAGCACACAGCTTGCAGTACCCTTTGTGAACCCCTATTGGTGTAGCGGCCGGGCTGACTGAACTCATTTCTATCTTTAAATTAAACCCCAAGAACTTTCCGACTGCCGTAACTTGTAAAACATTAATCTCTCGTAAAATTTTGAAGAGTCAAATTTTGCTTGAATTTTTACGTTGTTTCAGAAAAGTCTATACAAGACATATTTATTTAAAATTCACGTGTCACCAGAATACTGAGAACTCGGTATAATTTGACCTTAAAGTTTATGATCACCTCATTTGATATTAAAATATTACAATAAGAGACTAATCAATAGCAATTGCATCCAGACACTATTTTCTCTTACAACTGTTGAGCCAGGCTCAATAGCAGCTTTACATTTAGAGAGTGGGTTTTATAGGTGATATCCTGTTCAGCAAAATTATAACATTTTAATTAATTTACCAAAAGACTTTTCCTAAACAATCATTAGGCTTAAAACAACAAATACTGAATTATTACCAAAACAATATTCCTAAAACTTTCAATTGCATAACAAGTAGTAATTTAATTATCTACAGGCAATAGACTTGCAGAGACTAAAGTTGGGTGGCCGGGCAACACTCTCGGGCTTCTGAGTTTAATAAAAGCATCATATCCACTACCCTACGCTTAATAGACTCTAGGCTGACCAGCTCTTTGTCCTGAAGTGTCAGTAACGCTGGCTAGCTCCACTTATGCAATATAAACTCCAACAGGGACTCAAAGCAAAAATCATAGAAAACGTACAACTAACTGACTTATATAGAAAAAGTTTACCCTAAAACGCAGGCTGGTTGCTTCACAGTACGAATGCTAAACTCTTTTTACGTAGTATCTTCGGCACATTTATACAACTAGCTTGCAGCCTTATATTAAAATTTCATCTGTCAAACTAATAACTTGGTGATCCCTCTTTGGCTTAGAAGGATCACTACAGCCTGTCTTTTTAGTAGACATATTGCTGCAGGTCACAGAATCATGTATGACTGCACACAATCCATGTACTGTAAGGCCATGTCTTACATGCTGCGGTTAAACGGGTAAACAAGACAATGTATTTAAATAGCTATGTTATATGTAAAAGTGGTTTGCGGGCAGGTGCTGTGGGACACATTAATCATTTGGTTTTGGGAGTGTGCAGCAAGCAACATGCAAGATGGATGTGAGTGCACTAACTCTGCCGCTCGGGCCTCCAGCTGCGCGCATAAACACTGCATCGCTTATCAGTTGCTTACTGCGCACATCTAGCACACTGCGTAAGGAAGCAGATACTTTGGCTGACAGCACGGCAGTCGGCATGCTAGTACAGTGAACCCTCGATAACTCGGACCTCGATGTCCCAGACTTCGGATAACTCGGACAGAATTTTAAAAAACAAAATTAATTTTAATTAAATTATTTTTTGGTCAAAATCATTAGAAAATTGTATCTGCCTAATTTAAATCCATCACATTTTATTTAAAAATGGTATTAAGCTTTAAAAGCAGTTGCTCATCGCTACGTAGCCTTTAATAATCCCACCGTAAAATATGTGGCAAGTTCCATGTGGTTAAATGTTGCTAGCGAGGTGCGCGAGTGGAGATGCAACTCAGCAGGCCGACGTCCCTTCTTTATCTTTCCTCCCTCTTCACCGCGTGAGCCAGACACGCACGTGCATCATAAATAAACATTTCAGTATGATGCTGGTGAATTGGACAGTAGCTACAGGTCACAAACGCACCTAAAGGGAAATTAATTTTGTTGTGGTATGTGCGATAAATTCAAGATTGCAAAACAATTTGTTCCGGACATTAATAAAAAAAATAAAAGCCATTGGTTTGCATTGCAATGTAGGCAAGGTGGTGAGAGGGTTTTACGGCCCTTTAACGACGTCTTACAAGCCGATGAGGGTGAAGTGAGGTGAAAGAACACAACATCCATGCCCGAGCGAGGATTTGAACCCAGGGCCTCTCGCAACGTAAACCGGCGCCTAATCCACTATGCTAGAGGCTGGCGCGATATCGAAAAAAAACAGGGCTTAATAAATTATAAAATAAGGGGAAGGGGAGCAGAAAGGGGCATTTGCCCCGGGCCGCACATTCTAGAGGGCCTCGCTTTTGAAAAAGTTAAATGATTAAAATGAATGGGTTTTTATTGAGTCCCCGTTAAAGTTGATGGTATCTGTGAAATATATTTTAAGTGCAAAGTGTGTGTAAAGACGTCACTAATCTATGAGGATGCAGCTAGTATCAAGAGAGGCCTATGGCCGCACATTATCACTTCAACCACGGCCGTAGACTTCAACTAACCAAAAAAAAGGAGGAAAGGTAGACTGAGATTTACTTTGCTCCTGGCCTTGTATTCTAACAAAGAGGCCCTGGAAAAAAGAAAAAAAAATAATTTCTCGTAGGAAACTAGCAGCTGTCTGCAGACACTGTGACATGCTGATGTTGAGCAATTTTTAACATAAACATCTCGTGAGTTGTGTGTGGTCACGTGCGGTGTTTGTATTACTGTTGAGACTGTACCGGTTGACCTTGACTACTTCCGCTCGCGCTCTACCACCCTAGCTTATTTCCAACAATTATCTCTCGCACATACACATGCACGCACACAGACTGTCGTCAGGCAGACGAGAGAAGGGGGTGAGAAATTTTATGTGGTAGAAGGGTGCCTTGGTGCCAGCTTCTAGCACAGATAAAAAAGGTCAGTCAGAAGTAGCATAAAAAATAAATAAAGAATCTGCCGGCCCAGGTTGTTTGACATTCTTTCTTTAATAGTTCTCCACGTTACAGTGATAATTTCCCCACTACCCCCTCGTGTAAATTGATACGTACAAAGCGGTATATATTGCCGCCTCTTTTGCTTGTAGATATGATAGCTGATTTCCACACGTTTCTTGTGATTAATGACTGCTTACCTCTCCTCCCCGGATGCCCCTCGATAACACGGACAAATCGTAACTCAGACAGCTTCTCCCCCCTTTTAGTCCGAGTTATCGAGGGTTCACTGTACATAGTTTGTGCTGCAAACTGAGTGCAGCGCACGAGAAAATACAAATTCATAAGCATTTCGTTCGTATATATTTTTTAAAGTTTTTCCTTCATTTTCCAACTGCGGTTGGTAAAAACCGCGGATGCGAAGTCCGTCGATAAGGATTTTTTATTACATTTTTTAGGTGTTATTACTGTTCGTGAAGATGGCTTTGTAAAATTGCTGTTTTGTGTAAAATTCAGTATTCATAAAATCTGGGTCTACTGTAAATGTAGTGGTCCGCACTTTAAGTAGTCAACATAATGTTGATATGTAATATTTTTCACATGAAACTGGAAAAAGCAGATGTTTTTTATTGTAATCTTTGTTTTACATAAAAGTTACCACTGGTAAAAAGACAATAAACATAATCTTGTGTTTATTATTCTATTCTTTGTTTTACATAAACGTTACCACGCATAAAAGGGCCATAAAAATAATCTTGTATCCACAACTATTCCTTCAGTTTAGAAAACCATGTAATTAATGCACGGAAGTTGACAAACTAGAGAATAGAGAGTGGCACTTTTTCTCATGCCAGTGTTTTAACTGTGAAACTTAATCTTTTGTGACAAAAAAAATCTCGAAAATAATTTTGAGTATGAGTGGTTGCACAGAATTGTCCCTTTTTGCGACCTTTCTTTGCACATAATAAAATAGGTGTTGGTAGGACACACAAAGCAAAATTATTTAACTTTATCCCTACAAAATGTAACCCTTTCATCTTGCTAAATGAAGGTTTGCAATGTAGCAGTTATTTAGCACCAGAGGCTAGCCAATGGGTGGGAGATAGAGGTTATAACATTAACTTTATTTTGGGCTGTATATATATGGCTGGCCTTGTTATACAAGTAACTGTGGACAGTTACTTTGTCAAAAGGGAATTGTAACTTCATGAAGGAGAGGGGCTGGAAAGCATGATTAAGCCGACCAGGCACATGCAGTGCCCAACCGACCACTGCCACATTTTTTAATGTATTTTCACAGTTTTATTTGTCTACTTCTTCTCATGATGTGCTGTGCCAGTTAATCACAGTGATATTACAGCTCTAATACTTTCTGACTTTGTGTTAAATAACCTGTCGTTAATAAAGTTTCAAACAATTTTGCTAGAATGTTCTATTTTTTCATACATTTTTAATACTCCCTTTGCCTCTTGTGACTACTTTTTAAGAAGATTATTAAAAATTTAAAATATATTTTTGTTTGTAGAGTATTCAATGTTTTATTATGAAAACTAATTACATATTCAAATTAGAGAAACACAAGTACTCACATAGTGCCATGGGTGACACATAACAGAACGACAACACACATTTTGATTTGAAGTTCATTTCACGACATTTTGCCACATAGTCCTTCTGGTGTGTGTCACTATCAAACCTCACGGTACCATGTGAGTACTTGCGTTTCTCTAATTTGAATATGTAATTAATGGCCTAGTGGCCTTTGTCTTTCTCTATAAATCACTACAGACACTGTTAGAATAGCATTATTTTGCACTTTTAAATCCAAATTTTTCCGGAGGAGGGCCACCAGATCCCCCACTTTAAGTTTGAATATCAGGTTGTGTTCTTATTATTCTCAGCTTAAAAACCAGCCTCCTTTATATTTTCATGTCTATGCCACTGGGCATCACCACTGTATGGTAAGTAAAGTTCGCGACATGTACGAGTTTTATATTAATTTATTTGGGCGATACAGTTGAACTTCTACGTATCCAATTTTCATGTATCGTTTGCCCATATTTCTAATATTTTTAACGACCATATCTTAAACCAATGCTTAAAATGTGAGCTAATATCGAACTTTGTATAATCAAATTTTCCGTATCAATCCTAAGATTCAAGTCACTCTGTCTCTGTACAGTAAATGCACTTGTAGCTGGAAAATGAAGAATTTCAGTAAGTATACATTTAATTTATAAATACCATTTACCTTGAACAATAAAATGGGCCCCAAACATGTCCTAAATGATAAAATATTATAAGTAAACAAACCAGCAAATTCAATAACTCTTACCTGCACATTATACCTATTTTGTTTTCATTAATACAAAGACAGCTGATGCAGTTCAACGACATTTCATGCTTGCGTTGCGCTATTGTCAGCATAGGTTGACCTATTTCTGCCGTGTTTTTTGCCGTGTAACACAGTGCTTAAGAGTATTTCCTCTACAGCTCGTGTATTGTTTTTTTGTTACTGCACACAAATGAAATAGACATGTAGTGAGTCGTTAATGCATTTATTAAAATTTTTATGCGGATAATTTTTTATTTTTCTGTGTAAGGAAGTTCTGAGGAAAATGTGGGAAATGTACTGGAAATAATATACTGGAAATTGTAATTGTAGTTAGGCTGTACATCCTGCACTCTGATTGCACCCATGCAGTGCTTTGTCATACTTGTTGACAGGTTCCTGTTGGAGAAGCGAGCGGACCCACTTATTCGGGATGCAGAACAAAATATTGCCCTCCACTGGTCTGCATTTTCAGGAAGTGTGGAGATATCAGAGATGCTGCTGAATCATGGTGCTGATGTCAATGCCTCAAATACTCATGGTGACACACCTCTGTAAGTTTTACACCTTTGTAATGTTCATTTTATTGGTGTGCTGCTAATTTTCCTTTTTTTTTTTTTTTTTTTTTTTTTTTTTTTTTTTTTTTTTTTTTTTTTTTTTTTTTTTTTTTTTTTTTTTTTTTTTTTTTTTTATTTGTTACTTTTTGTGAAATTTTTCATTCACTGAGCAAGAGAGAGATAGATGGCCACTGCATCTTGTCCCATCTCTTATTCTCACCATTTATTTTATATTTATATTTTCAACAAAAGATAGGTACACAAATACTTGCATGGTGGTACTTGTAGAAGAATACACTAAATTTAAGAGGACGAACACATTTCTCTGTAGAAGTGCGGTTGTAACATTTTGCCAGCTAGGCCGGCTTCATCAGCTAGTGGAGGCACACTGAAGTCTGTTGTTTTGCAGTGATTAGTATTGAGCAGCAAAAGGGCAAACTAAAGTACAGTGGGAAATTTGAAACAAGATACTAAGGTCAGGTGGTTATCTGGTTTATGCTATATATTTATGTGCAAGTTCTTAGCATCTTAACTCTGCACTACTGTTGGAATGTAGTAGGGCTCTCAAGACAATAGACTTATTAAGTATGCCTCCATTGACTGCCTGATGAAGCCGGCCTAGCCGGCAGAACATTGTGACCACGCTTCCGCGGAGAATTGTGTTTGTAGTTTCATGTGTTTGTGTATTCCGTGTACAAGTACCGCCCTGTAAGTACTTGTGTATTGCATATTTTGTTAAAATGTAATTTGAAGCCTAACCACCTATAGCAATTAATATTTGCTCCTTAGATAACACACAGTGATGTACACTAAAGTCCAGTTGGCTCACACTGCTGATGGACTCGTTCAGAGTGTGTGACAACAGAACACTTGCAAGCGTGGTGATCGTCTTGTAATGTGGTTGTCTCCCCCTTCCACTTCACTGAGCTAAACCTAGTTAAGGAGGAGACTTACATCACTTTTCAACAACATCCACAAAACTTTGATTCTTCCGCTTTCACTCACCCTCCTATCTCTCTTTCAGGGAGTACTTTATGTACTCAGTTGTAAACATGACATGCTTTTTTTTTTTTTTTTTTTTTTTTCCACAAGTCTGGTAATTTTAGTTTATCACCTTCATAGTTAGCACTCTTGTTTGTAACCTTTTACTGAGCAAACAAAGATGAATACAGAAGAACAAATAATTTTGGCTGTAGTAAATTGCTGCCAACAATTGCTGCTAATCTCTGTGGTAATCAAGAAGCAGCTACCTATCCCCACCCCACCTCTGCAGATAACAGTTCTAGGTACCTGATGGAGGGAGAGAGTGCACCAACACAGTCTGTCGCCTCCTCCAACTTCGTCCTCTTAGCTGTGCCAACCACTTGTCTACTCCCCCAGGTGCATTTTTTTACAAATTTATTTAGGCTGTGGAACAATAAGTTCTGTACAGTATTTTGGACTTATACTGTAATTGATGGTCGGTCACACTCTGAAACCATGCAACTTAACCTAAAATGATGGGCTTGAAAACAGAAAAGTATCATAAAATTACAAACACAGGAACTCCTCGATAGAAACTTATCGTGGTTATTCCGTCTCAAACTGAGGGAAAGATGATATTGACTTGGACACCATTGTAGCTCCAAAACACACAGGATATATGAAAGTCTAGAGCAACCTGACCAGGACGTCCCATCCCTTCAAAGAAGTTCTCACCTGATAGATGAACTGTATTGTAGTGTATCATGCATATACTTTTTTATGCAAAACCACTAATTTAGTTCCCCAACACGTGTACACATTAAAGGTTAACACACTTCAAACTATGTTTTTGAAAATATGGTAAGAAGCTGTTTCAACAGCATTTTTTTAAAACAATTATTTATGACTGCTAACTTACAAGGCGCAAGTAGGATACACCAGAATATTTTTCGAAATTGTTTCCTGCCAAAAGGAACAAAAAATTACAGTCATTCCTTTTTTTTCTCTCATGCATCTGCAACACTTAACATTAAATCTGAACATAAACAGCAATATTACCAGCAAAATTGTGAATTTAAACAAAATGTAATAGCATAATATAATGATGTATGTTAGTCACGCTGATAAAGTATCCTGCAACATGCTGTTTATAGTGCCCAGGCGGCATGTAACTTTACTTTTATTATGGAAAATGTTTCATCCCATTATTTTAATTTCTACTACACCTTACATATTTTAATGTCACATAAATTACTATGCACTTACCTCCTGTGATTAAATATCAATGGTGTTACTGTGTGCTAGGTTATGTTAACCACACCATTTCCCATATAAAAGCATATGAATTTCATCTACCTCACACAATGTTAGTGAATATGGTAATTTTGGGCTGCAGGTATTGAGTTGGCACTCTTACCTGCGTAGCCAAAGAGCACATTCCTGTTTTGTTTTCACCTCCTTCCGATAGCACGTGCCTGTTCTTGTATCTTTACCTGCTTCCAATTATGGCAGAATCACTCTCCCCTCCTGTTGGCAGGATTTATAAGACGGAGCAGTTAGCAGAGGAAAGGGAAAATCTCAAAATTCCACCGGATTGTCCGGATCGTCAATTCTTTCTGTTACCTGACAAAGGAAATTTACCCACGGCTTGCCCCATCCCTTGCCTCAGACCGGTTTCTTGACCAAGAGAATGTATGGTCGTTCCTTGTGCATCAACTTCTTCCCTGCCCAAGGGAATTATAGGGTTGATAACCTTCTACGCTTAAATTGTCATGACCAAAGGAATGTCCAGATTATGACTAACCTGCTCTACCCACACACACACACATCTCACAAGTTATAATCTATTATTTGCAGTCAAGGGAGCATGGTCCATTGTGGTGGTGGTGGTGGTTGTGGTTTTGTGGAGGTGGTTGGGGATGGTTGTTGTGGTTGTATTGGTTGTGGTGGTGGTTTTAGTTGTGGTGAGGGTTGTGGTTGTAATGGTGGGGGTTATGGTTGTGGTGGTTGTTATGGTTGTGGTGGTTGTTATGGTTGTTGTGGTTGTGATGGTTGTGGTGGTTGTTATGGTTGTGGTGGTTGCGATGGTGGTTGTTGTGGTTGTGCAATGCTTTTGGCAAGCGGTTCCATAACCTGCAACAAAAGTATTATTTTGTTTTATTGACTATTATTTTCACTATGAAAACTGTACATTGTTATATTGCCAATGTAAACCATGTTGAATTAACTTTCATATCTATATTGTCACAAACATTAAATTAGTTTAAAACCACTCATTTAGATTTTATCAATTTAACTTTGATTAAATATATTATTTATAACATAAAAAATTCATAATTAAATTTTGCAGTTAGTAGTACTAGAACAACTTTCTTACTGCCAAACCTCCATGGATTTAAGTCTCACCTATATAGTCATTTATGATAATTTGATAATCCATACAAGATATTTTAAAGTGGAGTAGAGACATTTGAGTGGACATCTATGGTCTCGTCTCGAAAGCTGATGAAGTGTAAACGATGTATGCTGGAGCAGCACAAAAAACAAGAGGAGTAGGGTAATGGAAAAATCACCAAGAAAATCCACTGACCAGCACCACGATGGCCCCTAAGAATTTTTAAAAGGAAATATTAATTACATTACTTGCAATAATAGCATACCTCTGCATACTCTGTGAGGAATTTTATTTCATCAGATGTCAAACGAACTAATCCAGCTGCATCAAACAACTGATGAACATATTCTTCTTTGTCCCTTAGGACAGAATTGATGCAAACAACTGAATCAAAGGTAGAATTCCACCTTGTTGAACATGGTACCACAGAGTATCTACCAATCTTTTCTTTAATTTTATCAGCCAGCAGTGGTGAGGTATTTTGCTTCGTCCAGATTGAACTGCATTTAGCGAAAGTGCTTCTGTATATTTTTTTTGTAATTCCCATCAAATTTCTGAACCTCTGCTATGTTCTCAGCTACCAGGTTTAGTGTATGTGAGGCACACCTTTCATGAGGTGGAAGACAAACAGGGGATTCATTATCCTCAAGGATGTTTGCAGTATCAATAAGCTGTACACATTCGTCTTCATCTTCAGCTTCGGGCGTTGTTGTACTACTATTTTCATTCAATCCATAAACTCTGAAAAAAAAAATATCAATTAATTATTACATATTATATTTTTCTGTAATATTACATATGTGTTTTGGTTTTCATACCTTAAATGATGAATATATATAGGCCTACTTTTGATAATTTGTTTCAAAGTTTCAGTATATATTACCTGAATGCCTTAACCATGTTGGAGGCATTGTCAGTCACACATGATGTTACTTTGTTCTGGATACAATATTCAACAAATATTGAATGCAGCAATTTTGCAATTGCATCATATGTGTGATGTCCAACAAAACGGCGGCATGCTAATACTGCATCACGTCTTTCCAATGATTCAGTGTCTATCCAATGCACAGTAACACCAAGGAATGTCCTGTAACAAATATAAACATATCACATCATATTAGTAGCCAAGTTTTGTTATGTTGTCTTATATATAATCACAAAAAATTGAGCTCTACTAATTTATACCTTCTAAACGACGTCCAAATGTCAGTCGTTGTCCCAACACATGAAGCGGACTCCATTTCCTGTATCAGTTTTGTTTTGGTTTCCTTGAATAGAACTTCCATTCGATTAATGAGAGTCTTTGTGCACATCACAGAACGATTTCCTGCCACCATCATAAGTTTTCGAAAGCTTTCACGTTCAACTTCACAGAAAGGTTGTGCTGAATCTACAACCCATTCTAGTAAAGCTTTTTCAAACATTTATTTGCTTGAATGATGTTCTGTAGTGTTGTATGAAGAAATCATTGTTTGTTTCTTCGCAGGAATTTCGCAATTGTCATTTTTTGCAAGTGAATTCTTCGCCTGGTTTTTTACATTTTGTCGTTCTTGCAAAACTTTGGATAACTAAGAAGGATGCTTTCTCTAAAAAAAAATTAAGAAAATTACAATTAAAAATCAACTACTCATCTATGACTGTACAGTAGAACACCGTTAATCGGGGATGGTCGGGACCGACACAATCACGGATTACCGCATTTCACGGACTAACGATTTAAGTCAGGAAGTACTTGTCTTGTCAGGCACATGTATGCGCCACCCACGCGCTGTCTGAAGGCCAAGGTCGTGTGACGTCGCATCTCCAGAGTCACACTAGGCCTCGGCGCGCAATAAAACTTATGCAGCGACATTAAAGAAACCTTATAAAATGCACCCACACAAATAGGTACATGTACAATTAAATTGGTAAGTGTAAAATTTGCACAGCTGTCGCGCCGCTGATGTGTGGCAACACTGTTGGTTAATGGGTGGCTGGCCACATTTTTTTCTACGTGACACAAGGGCATGCAGTCACTGATAATTTTTTTTTTCCCAAAATCATTAAGTTTATTAAAAAATGTAAATATTAAGTAACAAATTGAAGTCTTAAGAATTGAAATATATATGCCACGAGGCCTATTAATATCTCTTACACAGTGAGGTCGTAATTTCGCCTGGCTAAATGGCTTACCCAAAACTAAATGGCAGACACTTAATTGTTATATCACTGGGCATATTTAGTCAACTGTACAATCATTTTACGTCTCGTAAAATTAAACTTGTCGAAATGAACCTAATTTAGGGTCTTAAAAATAAACGAAGTCAAGTTTTACCCAATCTTCAACAATGAATCTACAATCTATTGCACAATCCTGGTATACCCGACCTACACAATAGTGTACAATTTCAATAAGCACTGTACTATAACTAATTGAATAAAAACGACAAGTTAAATAAGAATGTCCATTCTTTAAACACTTACCTCAATGTGTCCCAGCATATTCGTTGGGCTGCTCTTAGACACTGATAAAGTCTTTCCGATGCACAAATTACAAGCTACCACATAATTTCCTGCCTCGGATAAATTTAAGCATTTAAAAAATGCTCCATATGCCGGCCACGGCAAGATGAGTTGATCGGATTTCGTCGTCATAGCTTCTCAATAAGATGATAAATGCTGACACAGAAATGCTACATGTATCGCGAAGTTGTGATGGTCAGAACTATAAGGGGATGAGGTGGAGAGGGATATGCACGCGCATGAGGGGAGAGAAGAGAGAGAAAGAGAGAGTGTATACGTGCAGGCGCGGCGTGTGTGGTCTGCGCACGGAACCTATTGTGAGTCAGAGTATTATTGCTGTTCCGTAAAGATAAAAGAGAGTTGTTTGTTTACCTTACCATCTCGCAGTCTAGGAGCGTTAAAAGTAGCGCGCTCGTTTGAGCTGACGCTACAATTAAAAGAGCGTAGCTCCAACAAAAACTACTAAGTAAAAAAAGAGCTAAGCTCCACAAAAACTCCAAAAAAAAGGAGCTCGCTACAAGGAGCGCACTACTTTGAGCGCGCTCCTTCCGACCTTTGCACACTTTCATAATACACCAACTTAGCACATGCAGTTAATACAGTTAAAGTGAAACTTTGAGAAAGCCTGTTTGCAACATTTTTTATTAAAAGAAAATTTACTTAATATATTTTCCAGGACATCATTTAAGGGAACATGCACATCCTATTTTTCAGAGCAGTGAAATTAAAACAATGCATGTAGTTGCTTACCTGCAGTGCTTGCCCTGATTTCTCATTAAAATCTTCAGTGTCTATAATATCTCTCACCTTCTGTATGAGGAGTAGAATAGCAGACTCCAAGTTGTGGGTATCCAAGAAAACAGAGGATTTTAACCTTGGATCAAGTAATGTTGCCAGTGTATAAATCTCATTTTCTTCCATTCCTGTGTACCGAAGTGTGAGAGAAGCCTTGATGTCACTGGACCATGCCCTGCAAGCCAGAATTTGATGGTGCTGGTTTTTCTAGTTGTTTGAGAATGCTGTTCACCAGTGGAATCACTTCAGACACTGTAACTTTTTCTGAACTAACAACTTGTGTAGCACTGTCAAATAACTTTAGAATATTAACATTGTTTTCCATTAGTTCCCAGTTAATCGCAGACATTTCAACTGGAAGTTTCCGGTCAGCACTTGCAAATACTAGTGCACATTTTCTGGTCTAGCAATCTGTTCATCATATTTAACATGCTATTCTAATGGGTAGGCTCATCCTGTATGAGTTAACGCACCTTTACTCCCACTGTGGACTGTGAAGCTCCAAGTATTTTGTAAGTGTGTGATGAATGTTGAAAATGACCTACAATTCGTCGACAGTTGGCAGCCAAGTTAGATTCAGATTTAACAGATAAAACCGCATCCTTAATGACGAGCTGGAAAGTATGTGGAAGGCAAGGTATGTGAGGAAACTTACCCAGTTGCATTGCGGCTGTAACATTCTTGGCATTGCCTGTTACAACTGCATGAACCTTTTGCAACAAATTCCGCTCTGAAAGCACAATCTTCAAGAATGCTGCTATTTCAGCACTAGTATGCAGAGCCTGAGGAAATGGTATCACTTCTAAACATGTGTGGTTAATTTTGTAGTCACTATTTAGCAAATATACAGTGACACTCATGTAATCATAATTTGCTGCAGATGTCCATAATTCGGTTTGGGACACTTAACTTTGGGCAAGTGAAGCAGCAACATAGGTCTTGACTTCTTCGTACAGACAAGGAATCTCAGTTTGAAAAAATGTTTTCTTTTAGGGATAATGTAACGGCTTTCAAGATAAATCATAAGTCTGCAGAAACCATCACCTTCTACACAACTAACTGGCAAATTGTCCAAGCATATCATTTCTGTTGTTAACTTTGTTATTTCTTTCCATTTTGGGCTGTCTTGCTTAAATTTTGCCTTTAGATCAATAAACTTCGCTAGTGTTAGTTGCTTCTTACATGGAAATGTAGGCCTTGTATTCAGTGACCGTTTCATACCCTGCTGATTTTTTGAAGGACTAACTGAAGCACTAGTGCTTGGTTCTACATTGTAGGGATCATCTACATCTTCCTGCTCACGATTTTCACTTCTGTTGTCTGCATCATTGCCAGTATTTGCACAGTTCTGCTGCTTGAGTTTTTCTTCTTTGTATATTTCAGCCTGATGTGTTTTTAAATGTTTTTTCATGTTACTTGTCGTACCACTTTGTTCTGCACGAGAAATGTCACGTTTGCAAAATCTGTATGTAGCAAACGAAGCATTGCTATCGGAAATTATGTAATATTGCCAGACATCACTTTTAACCGGTCCATTGGCACAATTAAGTATTATAACTGTGCACTTAATTATATACAATAAATTACATAAATTTAAACTCCAGAAAATAAAATAGATCACTAACATTAACGCAGCTGTCACATAAACAGCTTGAAAAAAAAGTTGCACTGTGCGCTGCAAAAGTCAATGACACGGTAACCTTGAACAGCTGGCATTGCCCACATGCGAGAAAAGGGGAGGCATGATGACAGATGCGCCATTATATTGGTACATGTACCATTCATCGGGCTCCATGTTATATATATCTCAAGCTAATTTAGTTTTTGCACCCAAAAATAGAGTGTTTTAAGAAGGTAATAAACCAATATAAATCTGCAAATATAATTATGCATGACACTTTCCCCAAATATACATGTGAGTGTACGTATAAGTGGATTTTGTAGCGTGATAAGTAAACATGAATCTCACATTTCGTACCATTTTTTTTCACCTGAAGTACTAATTTTTGTGTTTGTACCAGGATTTACACGATGGTCGTATGGCATGATAAAAAACATATGCGCTGTTTTTTCAGTTACTAGGATCTTTCAAATCACTCCA
Source organism: Medauroidea extradentata (assembly GCA_003012365.1). NCBI lineage: Eukaryota > Metazoa > Arthropoda > Insecta > Phasmatodea > Phasmatidae > Medauroidea > Medauroidea extradentata. Next base: position 32,555 of record PNEQ01072276.1, read on the forward strand.
CTTGTATTTTGAATGTACAAACAGAAATACCACTAGAATATGTTGGCTGACACAGATAATGTACCGCCACAATGCTGGAAAGCAGCAGAACCATAATAATTAACGTATTACTTCCTTGTGGCTAAGGGATGATAAAAGTATTAGCAGTCAACAAGTTACAAGTGTGTACTACGATGTGACGCGTCCTTTGCGTCTGCTGCTTGTTGCTGCGGTCTATTGATAATGTTGTCACTCGGCGTGGGTGTTGAGGTTATGTTAAGTTTGCGCGTGCTCCGGATAGCTCAGTTTGATTTAACTTCAGGGTTAACTAACCATCGTGATTTCACCAATAACAACTCATTTACTCAGTCAACTGTTGATTTATTACTGTAACTTTGACAGATGTTTACAAAGGGCGGTTATTTACACATCACAAATAAACCCGTC
>PNEQ01072277.1:0-17269 GCA_003012365.1 Medauroidea extradentata
TCACCGACCCGGGAGCCTCCACCCCTGTCGACTATCGCGCCCAGGGGCTTCGCTTCTCTTAAGTGTTTTTCGGGCTCAAGCCATTTCTTCAGCTTAACCCACTGGGGGGGTTTGTGCCCCAGGACCGCTTCACTGGCAGGCCTTAAGCTTTGTTGGTTTTCTGTTCAGTATTTTCTATGGTGAGTAAACATCAGCAATCCTCACCCAGTTTTTCATTGTGTTACTCACCCAGTTACCTAAGTTAATTACCCTAAAGTGTGTCGGGCGTGGAGACTGGCACTAAAACAAGCCTCCGAAGACCGTCAAGAGGGTGCTAAAGTCGTCTGTCTGGTAAGTAGCCTGCCCCATTGGTCGTCGGCCCGTCGACCCTGAGGTCCACAACACTATTGTGTCGGAGGGTTTTCCCCGCGGCTACCTGCCGTACCCTTCTACCTACTATCCCTTTTCTCAGCTCTCCCTGCTAGCCGGCCCAACCCCTGTTTCCATAGCACCCATATCCTGTCCGACGCATCCACTACGTCATTCATTTTATCCTCCACCCTCATGGACGTGTCACCTTATTCAAGTGGTAATCTACACAGTTTTAAAATAATTTTTGCCAATGCTATCACATTTTATATTATTTGCTTCAATATCTGACAGTATTTACATTGTCAATATGTTCTAAAGAACTTATTGTGTTTCTTCAAATGGATTTCATTGAATTTATTATTCGTTGGGATTTCTTGCCTGTGACTTCATGATGATTAGTTGAGTCACCAGTCCTAGTTTTACACATAGCTTTGAAATCATCTGCCAGACGAGAAACTGCAGAACCAGTCACAAAAAACTGATCAAGTACTTTATCATTTTGAGTTATCCCTATAATACCTATGGCCAAGAACCTTCAATTTTCTATTTTCATGCTTGATTGCATTGTCAGGTGAACTTCTTGTGAATGGAATAGGTCCATTTCTTACACCTAACTTGCCTCTCAAAACATTTGCTACAGTGAAGTCTGTTTTCTCTATAAATGCATTGTGGTCAAGTTTAAAGAAAGCACCCGTTGATAATTCTGGTGGAGAAGTGCAAAAACTACTTCATAACGAGATATGTTGTTCCAAAATGCAGTTTAATTACATTTTCTCTTGTTCCTCATACGTACAACATGATTGTTTGAGACTGCTTTATATAGATCTGTAGGAACTTAAGCATATTGCTCACTCCAAGTTAATGCTGCGATAGTTTGTCGAAAAAGTTATTGTACTCAGTATGGCAATGGATTCTGAAACAACTTTTTTAAGAGGGGCTGTAATCAGTTCTTTTGAGTATGCATAAAAAAGTGCATCAGCAGTTTTATGTAACACAATTTTTAAATTCTTTATTCTTTGATGACAACTCATTGACAAGAAGGTGCTGGAATGCAAGAACAGTAACAGTATATGCTTCAATTGCTCTGTACATGTTCTTCCTGAAAGTATCTTTGTTACTGCAACAGATAAAAACATACCAGCTTCAATCCAAGCCTCGTCAATACCACTGGTAGAATTGCAGGACAAGGGTTTTTATTTGGTGAAATAGTATCTTATGTGATCGTAATTTTCTAATATGTTTAAAATTGTAATTTTATTTTAGTGGATTCGGTTCCAGAGGGGGAGAGTAGAGACGCAGTTATTTAGTCCTAAATGTTCTAGACAGTGCGTAATGTTTGTTTGTAATGGCCAGGTAGCCTTGGTAGGAGGCAGTAGCTTTGTTTTCTTTTTGTGTTCTAGTTTTTTCCGCAGGAGTTTTGGCGCAGTTTGTTGTTTGTTAATGCGTAGTTTCTGATTGTGCCCTAGAGGGTTCTAGATAATGGAACGAATGACGAAGGTCACGCCACCGAGAACAATGAGAGCACAGCGTGTAGCACCCCTTTGCCCTTCGTTCTGGAATGTTTTGTCTCAGCCATGTTTTAGAATACGTCGTGACACAATCCAGAGCAGAAGCGCATGGGGCTGCAGCCCAAGTTGCTACATGATACAGTTTTCTGACTTTATCTCATCTAATTGTCAGATTTAGTCTCGCTGCGTTTCTGCTTGTAGTTTTCTGTGAACCGGATCCAACGTGTTAAGACAAACAGCGTATTTTTTGCCGACGTAAATTGAAAAATCTGATAAACAAAAGTCTCGGATCATAGTGAAGTTTATTATTTCGTGACTTTTCTAAATTTGCCAGTTTCAATGAAAGTTCTAAATTTGGTAACATACAAAAGTACTGCCAGTAAATTCCAGAGTACTTGACTACAGAAGAAGAGAAATGTTCCAGTTTTCATCCCTGCCTTTTTGGCTGGGTTATCGTCGAGCTAGAGCACTGGTCTAGGAGGACTGGTGTGCTACACACTTCCTTCAACTTTTTTCTCCGAGATAAATGAAAATACAATTCCTGCAAAATAAAAATCCACATAGAACTTGGAATACAATGTTATAATGTTAACATCACTTGAAAGAGGTTTTCTTTCTTTTTTTTTTATACCTAAACGGTGACATGTATAAAAAAAAGTACAAGAACATTTTCCTTTGGAAATTTTATTTCCTATAAATTTTGTTTGCACTAGGTAATTTTTAATATCACCAACCGTTTTTAAGCTAGACAAAAAACTTATTTTGGCTGCCATTTTTTCAAGATGGTGGCCATGATCACCAGCGGAAAAAATTGTGACAAGCTGTTTTTATTTTGAAACATGCTTAAGAACTTCCCATAAATAAATCAAAATTAACACAAAATATTAGTGAAAATACAATTCCTCCGTCCTGAACTATGACCCAAATATAAATGACAGAAAGATCCTACCAATTTCATCCACCACTGAAATGTGTCACCACAACATATTTCCAGTTCAAGGATAGTTTCTACAAGCAAAAAGACGGCATAGCAATGGGTTAGGCTCTTCCCTTTCACCATTCATGGCCAATATATTCATGGAAAACTTTGAACAGGAAACACTTGCAAAAGCAATAGTCGTCCTAAAATCTGGGTTCAATATTGTGTCGACACCTGCACTGTCTGATAACATGGACCCGAAGCACTGGAGGAATGTGTGAGCTTCCTCAATTCACTGAAGCCATCATTTAAGTTCATCTACGAAGAAGATACTAATGGCAGCATTCCTTATTTTGACATACCAATCTGCAGGGAAAACCACAGTCTTAGAACTTAAGTATACAGGAAAACTACACAATCAGGCGAATACCTTCATTTTGCATCCAACCATCCCAAAAGCACAAAAACTGGCATAATTTGTACATTAGCCAAACGAGCCAAGATAGGTACACGAAAGTTTAGTTTTACCAACACGTCATCCTTCAAAGCAGACATCAAAGCTATAGTGGCACAATATAACATGCTTAAAAATCACGTAAAAATATAGTGACGTAATTTGCGAGAGTCCCACAGGAGCCTAAACTAAAAACTCATGGAAATTTACCTTACAAAAGCAATGTTATGTACTGAAGATGCGTCAAGTCAAAATGGGAAAAGTCAGATCCGTACGGTCCATTAAAATGTAAAAAATTCCTAGCCTGATGAAATTCAATGTAAAAATGTCAGGTACAAATTATTAAATGCAACCACCTGTGCACTATGAGACATGCATGAAAAGTGCTTTCATACCAATAGCTACCACAATATGTCAGATATTTATCAAAACAAGCAAAAAAATGACAGAACTTACATTACTACTGAGAAACCCGAACATTATGCCAAAACAATCAGTTGTTTTGGAAATGGAGTAAAGAAGTTGGAGAGTGAATTATTAAAGAGTTACATTGTGTATAACACAAATAATAAAGCAGTACGTAAAATTATTAGCAACAATGATGGGATCAGCAAAATCCCGAGAATTATGGTGATAAACAGTAAGGTTGTGCATTTACTGGGAAGATGAACTACAATGCGTGAATGTTGCGGAGATTGAAATACGGCGGCAGGATCATGAGGTTTGAGAATCTTTCCAAGTTGAAGATAGCGGAACCTGATACTTGGGCTCAATACAAGGTCAGATTTTCTTTTTTTACTGAAGCAAATTAAATTACTGATGCAAAACAGCTAAGGGCAATATTTCTTACAGTGATAGGTGAATCAGCGTTAGCCTTATTAACCTCTTGATTACACCTAAGAAGTTAGTTGATGTCAGTTACAAAGAAGTAGTAAAAATATTGGATAGCCATTTCGACCCCAAGAAGAATGAGATTGCGCAACATATTTTGTTTTCGTGAATTGTAAGCAACAGAATACCGAAACTACTGCAGAGTTTGTTGCGGAATTGAAACAGCTGTCAAGAGGATGCAATTTTCTAGATCTGGAGAAACAATTATTAATACACATTGTGTGTGAAGTTAAGCATGAGAGATTTAAAACAGCTGCTATCCGAGTCAGATCTAACCTACGATAAGGCAATCAAGATCTCTGCTGTGTTTGAAGCTGCAATTAAAAATGTGGAAACTATTTTAGCTGCACAAAATAAAATTAAACAAGTTAGCGAAGGCATACTTCTGAGAAGATTTAAGAGTGAGATCATATTAGTAGCGGCAAGAAAGGAGCCAAGTGGAAGGATAGTGCAAAAAAGAGTGATGCGGCAGTTGTATGTTTCCGGTGTGGTGTGGTGGGACATAAAGCACCAGAGTGCAGACGCAAAAATACTATCTGTTCACAATGCAATAAAGTAGGTCACACTAATAGAGTATGTCACAGTAATAGCAGTACTGAGAGCAACAAGGCAGGCAAATCAGGTGTATATTGTACTGACTGAGCTGGATAGAAGTGAGCATGAGTACATTAGGACAGTACATTATGGCTTATTATTTAATGTCACCCTTAATATGCCAAGGTTAAGGCATACATGGTGCTTTTGCAGTTAAATGGGAAATCTCATGAATTTGAAGTAGACTCGGGTGCTGCATTAACTAATATAAACCATGATGTATTTATGAAGCTCTTGTCTAATATGAAGGGCAGACCTGTTTTGCAACCTAGCAAAGTTTGTTTAGCTTTGTGGGGAGGAAAGCATGTACCAGTGCATGGGCAAGTTTTTGTTAAGGTTTATTTCAAAGGCAAATGTTTTGTTCAGGATTTAATTGTAGCAGATTCAGGTGGAAGAAGCTTTCTAAGCAGAAATTGGTTTAAAGATCTTGAAATATCTATGCAAGGAATCTATAACATTGAAGGAAATGGCATTTCGAATGAGTACGAGCCATTTTTACACACAGAGGATTGCCACCTTTGAAAGTACCACCTGTCCACATTAAATTGAAGACTGAAACAGCGCTCAGATTTTTGAAAGTAAGATCGGTAACAATACCATTAACATCTCATGTGCATGAAGCCTTAGACAATCTAGTTAATGAAGGGGTACTGAAACCAACAACATTTTCAAGTTGGGCAACACCTGTCGTACCGGTGTTAAAAAAAAATGGCAGCATACGTATCTGTGCAGACTACAGTAATACTGTAAATCCATGCGTTCAGCAAAACCCATTTCCAATGTTCACAATCAAGGAGCTCTTGGTTAATCCAGAAGGTGGAATAGTGTTTTCCCAACTGGATGTGAAGCAAGCATATTTCTAACTGCCTGTGGATGACTATACTACTGTAATTTTAACATTAAGAACTTCAAAGGGACTCGTGTGTACGGCAGTTACCATAAGGGCTATCTGCAGCTCCTGGCATATTTCAGCAGTTTAAGGAGCAGTTGTTGTCAGGGCTCCAGGGGGTGGTTTTTTTTTATGACAATGTGATTGGATCCAGTAGCCAGGATCATGATGCCATACTAAAAGAAGTTTTGTACAGGATCACGGAAGTGGGAATGACCTTAAAATAAAGGGAAGTACCACTTTAGAGTACTACAAGTGCTTTTCATGGGTTTACTATGAACAAGGATTGAATTCAACAAGATAGTGAAAAAAGTCAGTGTTATTCATGCAGCACCTGAGCTTAGAAATAAAACAGAATTAAAGTCTTTACTAAGCCTTTTGAATTTTTATGACAGGTTTTACGAGATAAAGCTCACGTTGCAGAGCCACTGCACAGACTTCTGAATGGCGAAACTACATGGAGTTTTGGACCCATGGAGAGAGCAGCATTCGATAACTGTAAGACAAAGACACTTTTGCAGACAACATCAGTTTCAGCTCATTGTGATGAAGATAAACCACTAATACTAACACTAACATGTGATGCAAGTCCATATGGGTAGGAGGCAGTGTTAGCAGTGAAGGAAAAAATGGGCAGGAACGACCTTTAGCGTTTGCCTCCAGGACTCCGTCAGCCACAGAATGTAACTATGGACAGTTTGATAAGGAAGGTCTTGCATTGGTATATGGAGTGAACAAATTTAAAAATATCTTTTGGGGCAGACGTTCACAATTTTTTCTGTTCACAAGCCATTGTTGTGGGTATTTTATCAGGATAAGCCCATGTCTACTATGTTATCATCTCATATGATACGGCGGCGACTATTCCTATCCTCATTCTCCTATACCCTCAAGTACAAACCAGAGGAGCGATTAGGACATGCTGACACATTAAGCAAGCTGCCTTTGCCCGAGACAGTGGAAGACCCTCCGCATCCGGCTGATGTACTTTTCCTGGAATCTGAGGATGCTCCATATGATGCCACTCATGTTATGGCAGCCACAGATGATGATGATGTGCTATGAACAGTAAAGACGTAGGTAGAAAATGGGCGAATCAATCTTGAGAACCATCAGACGGTGCCAGAAGTTGGAAAAATTTAAGGCACGGATAAACGAGCTGTTATTATTGCGTGGTTGTATCTTGTGGTCTAATTGTATGGTCATTCCACAACATTTGCAAAGGCCCATTCTTGAAGAACTTCATTTGCATCATCCAGGCATCATAGCGATGAAATAATTAATGAGATGCTATTTTTGGTGGCCAGGTCTAGATGCAGACATAGAACAGATTGTAAGGGGATGACAGTTATGCCAGCAAACAAGGCATAGCAGACCAGCAATACAAAATTCATTTTGGACAGAGCCTAGACACAAATGGCAACGGTTGCATATTGACTTTTTTAGGCCCATTACAGGGACAAAACTTCCTTATCATTATAGATTACCTACTCAAAATGGTTATCATTTCAACACGGTCAATAACTTCAGAAGTTGTAATGTCAGTTCTGCGAAACATCTTTGCCTCACATGGATTACCTGAGTGCATAGTTTCAGACAATGGCACTAACTTTATATCAGGGAATTTATGATGTTTTTAAGGAGGAATAGCATTCAACATATGCGTACACCTTCCTACCATCCAGCCAGCAATGGTATGGCAGAAAGAGGAGTTCAGATTGCTAAGAATGCACTACGGCAGATGTCGAATAAAAATATTAAAAGTTAATTATCTCGATACCTGCTACTGCAAAGAAATACCTCCAGACTCACAACATGAAAATCACAGGCAGAGCTACTTTTTACTAGATGATTATGAACAGTTTGACAACATGCACCCAAACCGCAGCATGTACAGAATTGCAGCAATTTGTGTGGGAACAGCGACACGTAGGTAACTAGTGGAAGCCTGCAGTAGTGTTGACTGCGAAAGGACAAGTGTGCTACAAGATTTTGCAAGAGAACGGGATGGTAGCAATGCGATACGTGGATCAGCTGCAGATCTGAAACAAGGATACTGGCAAGTTGGACGTACTGTCTATCCCATGTAAGAATTCCGTATTTTGACAGTCGATACTACCAATATTTTTAACACGTCCCAGACACGTGGCAGAATAAGGTACCATTTAAAACAACAGGACGTGATCGTATGACCTGATGAAGCAGTAGTGGCAGCCCTGATCAACAAATTGGTTAACTTCCATTGCCGACATTGAAAATAGTGTCTATTATACGTGTCAAATAAGCAAGCACTTTTGAGGAACCGTAATATATTAACACGGTTATGTATCCAGCATTAGTCAGATAACTATTTTATTCTATTCAAACTGCATGATTTCTATAACTATTTTACAAACAATCGCACCATTATCAACAGACCTGTACCGGCAACCACAACAAAGGATGCCATCAAATATTGTACCAGGACAATATAGGAAAGTCAGAAGAAAAACAGGAGACATGTTATTTAATTCCAGTTCACGCCGATATGCACTGTTCCTCCTACAGTAGCATATTGCTCTATGGGTAGTTTAATTTTTTATATTTTGTTATTTATAAATTGAAATGTAATCATGACTTTAGTATGTAGTTATGCTTTTTAAGTATTATTTTGATGAGTTAAAATTTAAAATACTTATAAACGTATTGTAATACTACTAGCCTAAGAGAAATTTGGTCCGTAAATGTATAAACATCATAGAAAATAGAGATATGAGAATGCAAATTTTGCTAGTGTTTCCAGTTCACGCCGTTGATAAAATGTCTCCCGCTGTAACAATGCAAAAAGACTGTACTTTCCCATATTGTCATTCTACGATATTTGATGCCATTACGTAAGCTTATCATGTGTTCGTGTTTCATGACCGAGTACGTTTGTAATTATTTTCTTTGAAGGTGTTAATGTAAATTCTGAATATATTTAATATATTGCAATGCAGGCATTGAAATACACTGCCTGTAATCGCCAATGACAATGGGATATTTTAAGACACGTTTCGAAAGAGGGAATTCGAAAAACGTTTGGCTTTTCAGCATTGTGGTGGTGGCATGTCTACAAAAACAATCGCTAAGTAAGAAGTAGGTAATTATTCCAGAGAAAAGTGCTACAGACAATAAAAATGTTACCTACCTTTTATTTTAACAGAATTTGTGTTATATTTGTACGGTTCTTGTTGTGGGTGTATATGTAAACATGCTTTTTCAAGTCGCCAACTCAATAAATTATTTTTGTACGAAAATATCCGTGTTTTTATTATTTGTGTGGCAAGTAAGTGGTACTATTTAATGTGAAGTCCACATAATATTTTGTGCCTGCCAGTTGCAAAAGTGTGGGCCTACATATAACCAAAACAAAAGTTCAGAAAACTTAAGCCTATGTATTTCCTGGTCATTAAAGTGTATGTGTTTAATCATTTGTGTTACCAAATGATTTAAAGCTGATTTGGGAAATTAGTCTTACCTATGTTTGTTTATTACTTACTCTTATTGTTTATATATATATATATATATATATATATATATATATATATATATATATATATATATATATATATTATTTTCATTTCGGTTGTGAGAGTGCAAATTTTTGCTATGTAGTCTACAAAATAATATGTTGACAATTATTTATTTATTTTTTTTTTTTAATTTTGTGAGTCGCATGACTTTGATAATAACACCGATATACCCACAAAATGTAAGTTTTTTCGATAGTGCCCAAACTGAAGACAACAAGAAAAATTATTGAATTAATGCTTTCATATAGGCCTATTATATAGTTTAAATATGTTTATTTACAATGTCGTATGCTGTAGCAACTTCAGTATGTTGTAACCAAATAAGCTACTATTATTTAAACTTTTAAGGTGTCGAGTTGAAATAAAAAATATATAAGTTACCCATACAAGATTTTTTGTAATGCCATTAAATGTTACAATTTTGAGCATACCTAGGAAAATATACAATAAATGATGTCAAATTTTGAGTTGTTATATTAACTGAACTAGTAAAGAGTAGGCTATCCATTGCTGCAATATGAAATAATTTTCCATTGTCAGCTGAAAAGCACATGGTGGTGGAAGGATACATAATGTGTTTGTTTACATTGTCCTACTTTTTTATGATCTGTCAAATAATGGAATTATTATACAGTATGGACAATATCTAATTGCAAGCCAGTACCACAACCACAACCAGCAGTCAAAGCCGAAGCGGGAGTTGATCGGCCTTATCCAACAGATGAGGAAACTGTCTGAAAAGAGGAAGATAAAGTCCCCTTTTTTGGGTTCCCAAATTGCAAGGACACAGAGGAGTTGCTACAACACTCAAGCACAAGACAGTGACAGCTGCATGGTGCTTCATCCCCGATGCTGCAACGCTCTCAGCTGGCAGGAGCAGGGACACACAATGGATATATGGATTTTGTATAGAGTAGTGTTGGGTTACCATGACCAAGTTATTTTTCTTCACTGTGTGCTAGTTTGTTTATGTTCTGATATAAGGATTTTGTATAGAGTAGTGTTGGGTTACTGTAACCAAGTTATTTTTCTTCACTGTGTGCTAATTTATGTTCAGTGTATCCTATGTTGTGGTGTAGGACTGACATTAGAGTTCTCGGGGGACAAGTGTTGTATGTTTGTTTATGTAATGTCAAGGGATGTGGGATCTGGAAGGTTGGCAGGACGGTTGTTTTGGAAATGGAGTAAGGAAGTTTAAGAGTAAATTGTGTAAGAGTTACATACGCATACCACGGATAATAAAGCAGTATGTAACAGGAAGCTGCCCAAACTAAACAAGTAAAATTTAACTTTAAGGCTCTGCATCATATACCATATTAGATTATTTTATTTTTTCCCCATGTTGAAATATCCTGAGAAGGAAAATGTAAAATTTGCTGTTATAGCGTGATTTCTATATACCTTGTGTTAAAATCGAAACAGCTATCAGTACAGCAATTATTTTTATATTCTTAATTTTCTGAACTGATTGCTGTCTAAATATTGGTTAAACGTTCCATTGCGATGCTTGCACTGTAGAGCAAGGTAAATAGAATTCATGATATAATAGAAAATTTAATATTTTTTCTCTAAGAATTTCATAAAAGCAGAAATAAAACAACTGAAAAATGGAACTGATGTGGAGCCTTAAAGCTTATCTATTAACTTGACAGCCACCCAGCTTGTCAGGGAAAACAAGTCACAAACTACCATATACTACGAGTCCACAAAACTTACATCTAAACTACTGTGAGGAGCTTCTCCAAAGCAGTAACGAATGAATGGGCAGGTAGCCCACAAGGTGCACCTCGGTCAACATGGTCAGTGCCAACAGACATGAGAATGTGTAGGGAAGAGGATAACAGAAGTGAACAAAGGAAAGTTAAAGCTAAAAGAAAGCAAACCTGGCCACAAACTCTGTCCTTGGTACATCACAGAAAGAGTTACGTTGCATGCCACAACACACAATATAGCATCACATAAAGAAAAGTGATAAAAACTTTTCTCAAAGTTGCAAAAAAAATTGAAATTATAGTGAACAAATTAATAGCTGCTAGATTATATTTCTAGCGGTAAGTCACTAACCAAAAGAGAACCTCATAACTGACATTAATGATTCACATTGTTGCACACACTATGGACAAGAACTTGAATGAAATAAAAATATGAAGGATAATATACAAGTAAAACATATAAAACATGCATACTTTACCTCGTAAGTAATAGTTGCAAGTTGATTTTGAATGTTTCGTGGTTTAGGTTTTCCCTTTATTTGCTGCAACAATGTCAGCACCTGCAAGAATACATACTACTAAAGGCCGTTTATCACATGACCATTTATGTACATAAAAAGGATATCCCCTAAGTCTGGTCTCATAGGGCAAATAGAAATTGGTGAAATATGAAATGTTTTAATAGTGTTGTAGTGTAATGAAATGTTATTGTGAATAACAACATTACTACTACATGCCGCTCCATCCCGCCGACCAATTACATAGTGTACAAAGCAATTTGAACGAACGCATATGCATGTGCAAAGTACATTGCGACCATCAATTTGAGCAATTTCTGTTTTAATGCCATGTGGAAGTGAACACACTGCAGTTGTCTTCACCAACACACTACAACACTATTAAAACATTCCATATTTCACCAATTTCTATTTGTCCTGTGAGATCGGACTCACGGGACACCCTGTCTATGTATGTATGTATGTATGTTCACCAGTTACTTCCCCAAGCAGGACTAGTTCTTTACATCATTTGAGCAAACAATGTAACATGAAAGTGGGTCCTATGCCTAGTATTTTTAGAGTAATTCAAAACAGTTGAAACATAACAAATAAAACAAAGACATAAATCAGTATTTTCCACTGCATTGTTTCAATTCTAGCTTCGACAATAGCAGATAAACCATACCGGACAAGCATGTTTGGAATTATGTTTAACACTGTTTATGTCATCTTGTGTGAAGTGTGTCCCACTGGTAATACTATAAATGTAGCAGTACAACAGCTGAATTTACCTAAAGACCTGCATGTCTATGATATTTTTTTCTTCAAAAATGATGTAAGGAATGAGCCTTTGTGTGGCGAGAACTTATAGTGAATCATCCTTGCGTGTGTGTGCGTTATATAATAATACACAATAAAATAAGTAAAGTTTTACTATGTAGCCTACACGCTAAAACTCAGAATATTTAAATTACCAAATACATTGTCATGATAATAAACTAATACTCATGTAAACATTCAACCAACTTAAAAAGGGGCAGATCCAAACATGTGTGTATTGTATTAGGGATGGGAATTAACTATCTTCAATGTGTAGATAATGTACAAAGTTACAAATGTGTGTTCATTAAAAGGAACAATATTGAGTGAATAATATTTATCTGTCAAAAATTTACTGTTAGACATTATGCAATCACAGCCTGGGTATACACAAGTACCAAGGTCGACCCTTACCACTACCATTGCCTCTACGCACAAGGTGCTCAACTGGCGACGGTGAACAGTATTCATATTGGCAACTCGTCTGGACTTGACTTTATGTGATGACATTATAATTTTATAGCGTGCTAACACACACAAAAAAAATTACTTGTAACACAATACCAAACTTTCTGTAACTCACAAAATTTTGCAGCTGAAACTGAGCCTGAAAAAAATTTCACTTTTGTACACTTTCATGGCTAAAAAAATTCTCTGTTATGAAATGAGAGCTTGAAAGTTGTCTTTAAAATTATTTCTTGAATCCTTTTTGTGTTTAGACACCAAACCAAAATAACAAGCAGTTGGTTTTCTACCAAAATTATGACATTTGGAATTTCTGGATTTAAGATGAAATTCCTAGAAATTTATACACAATCTAAATGATTTAATATGCGCATAATATCCATACAAAACTCAGTTTATCATAATCTAGTAAGCTTTTAACTAGAGTTTTAGTTCACACTTCAGACTTGCTACTCGGTTGGCTTGTAAAATAACTATTCTCATACCTTTTTGAGCTGGCAAAAATATGTAAATATACCACAAATAATGTAATAAGATAAAGACTACCAGCTTCTCACACTACTAGTGTAAACTTTGTGAGTTGACTTACCTCATAATTACTCAAATTGGCTGCATCTGCATTAATTCTGCAATAAAAGAATCAATTAACTCTAACAACTAAACTATGCCAAAATAAGAAATAATTTATGAGTATGTAATTTGTTATTTTAGCATAATCACTGAATTTGAATAGGTCTAGAAGTACACAGGGATAGGATTTACTATACACATTTCAGCAGGACGATTCTTTGCCTTGTTGCCGTTGGACTCTATGATATGGATATTGTTATTTTAGCATACCCACTGAATTTGAATAGGTCTGAAAGTTGTGCAGGGATAGGATTTAATGTACACATTCTAGCAGGTGGATTCTTTACCTTGTTGCCACTGAACTGTGCTCCAGTCATAGCTATTGCTGTGTTGTGTATAAGTATACGCGCATACCTGTCATATCCAATGTGACATTCATAAATCAACAGTGCTCTTTATCTTCAACAGAGACAGTTATAAGCTCAGTTATTTTATCTAAAATAATTCAGTTAAGATCAATTTTACCCGCGTTATGGTCAATGTCTGAGAAAAAAAGATGTTATATGCAGGAAATGAAAATACCATAGATGTTATAAGCAGGAAATTAATGCATTGTGCTTTATGGAAAAATAATGGGCCCAAAGAAAAGTGATGTTATATGCAGGAAAATGTTATATGAGGGAATGTTATAACAGGGTTCTACTGTAAATACAAAGTGTGAATAAAGACGGACAAAATGAATATTAAATGTACTATAAATGAAATAATATGTACAAAATGGACTGTGGTTTTCACATTTAAAACATAATACATAGGCTTCTTTTTCTATTCTCGCCATCGTAAAACCTTGAATTTCTTTCAGGTATTCATCAATCATGGCCAACCTATGATCGACAAAACTGGGTTGCGTGACTAAGCAAACCTATCTAATCCAGCTCGTAAGTCTAATCAAATTCAGTAAGTTCTCTGATTGACTGCTAGACATGCTCTCCGTCAACCACTCGTAATTGTGGTGATCGCAGCAGCATGTCAAATATACAAAAACTTAAATTTTTCAAAGAATATTTTTGTTTCTGTTTAATAGGCTATCTTGTTCAACATTTAAATATGTTACTGTTTTCACTTTTTCGTACAACACATTCCCAACACACACTCTTAACTCAAAAAGTCGCAAATGGAACCTGTGTGTGGTTTCACTATTTATCCACAAGAAAGGCAGAATTGTAAAGACAAGCATTTAAGACTATGAGGTACACAAATTAATGCTAATAACTTTATAGTTCTCTCTCTCTCTCTCTCTCTATATATATATATATATATATATATATATATATATATATATATATATATATATATATATATACACACATACATATATATAAATACATACATATATACATAAATATATGTGTATATATAGCCTACACACACACACACACACACACACACACATATATATATATATATATATATATATATATATATATATATATATATATATATTTAAAGGCATTTTTGAAAAACAAACAAAAAAGTACGGTAATTTTCAGAATCACACATTCCTTTCACCAAATATCTTAAGCAAGGATAAGATTACTGTTGCAACTTACACCTCCCATAATGGATGTAAAAATTACATTGCCCTTGTACTATGGAATGGGTTACTAGCAAGTCAAAAACACTGCTATTTTAAAGAAAAAAACTTCTGATATTTTTGTATTTGTATTTCATTTTTCATCCCTTGGACTGTAAAATGTAACAGTATAGGACACGTCAGATATGTACAATTTTACATTATATGCATTGACAATTTTGAAAGTTATAGATATTACAAACTTCAGACACACAAAATAGACTTACAAATGGAGAAAAAAAACACCTCTTTTACAAAGCTATATGCAAAAAACCCTCTTTCAGAAAACTATATACAATTAGAACTACGCAGAGAAACTTACATGTTTGGATAACATAATTATACATTTATACATATACATGTGCACATAAACTACATACGGCACATAAACAGATTTCTTTACAATCACATTTCTTTATATAAAATACAACATACCGTTGTAGTAATGTAACAAGTAAGAATATTTGGAATCAAGGTTAATAAAGGAAGTAAAGAGTATTTTGTGCTGTTATTTCCTACCTAAAGAATGAAAACAACAGGTTATGGGCCCAGGGAACGTTGGTTTTGAGACGTTAAGTGCTGCGCACAAAGGAAAGATTCAAGATGGGCGATGAAACGCGCGGCGATATCATACCGAAGTTGAACAAAAATAACTATTATGTGTGGTCAAGAAGAGCCCATGCAGAATTAGTGGAAAGAAACTGCTGGAACGCTATAGACCTGGGATTTGAAGCAGACAATCTAAATGAAACGCAGGTAAGAGTTAATAGGAAGGCTATAGCCTTTTTATTGAAGAGTGTAAGTGACGTGTATGTTGAAGACATCGGCGAGATTAGTCGAGCCAAAGAAGCATGGGAAAAGTTGGCTCGCATCCATTCCTCATATACACTCCCGCAGTGCCTCGAAATGGTAAGAGAAATGGTTAACGTCGTGAAAACTAACGAGATCAGCATGCATGATTACATGGCGACAATACAATCGTGGAACAGAAAAATACAGAGTGGAGGTTATGCCTTAGAATTCAGTGATATCCAACTAGCAGGACAGTTCCTCATTGGTTTACCAAAGGATAAATACGGTTTATTTGTAAACCTGATCGGCAGGGAACCGAATTTGAGCACAGAAAGAGTGAAATCACTACTTTTGAGAGAAGAGATAATGGAAGTGCCTAGACATACCCCCGGGGTGCTATCGACAAGGAAACAAGATTATGAGAGAGAAAGGTACAGTGATAATAATAGCCAGGAGGAAAGGAAAGGCAGCAAAATATGTCAAGAACATATCGTCCAACTCAAGTGAATGTGGAAGCACATGACAAAAGAAGATGCTTCCAATGTAATGAGTGGGGACACATAGCGAGATACTGCACGAAGGGTAAATGCTTTCGCTGCGGAAATTTAGGACACTCGGCAAATGAGTGCATTAATCCCTCTGTAGAACCAGAACTAAACCACCGCCAGCCACCAGTATCAAGTACTCCTGAAAGGCAAGAGAGGTTGAAATACAGTTCTTGTGTTAGTGCAAAAGGACTCGTGTCACCAACCAGACAAATAGGTGAGTGGGTAGTGGATTCAGCAGCCAGTGACCACATGTGCTATGAAAGACACTTATTTAAAACCTTTGAAAGGTGTGAGGGAACTGTATCAATGGGCAAAGGTTTTGCATGCATCAAAGGGACTGGAACAGTAGAAATCACCATGACTGACGAGTGTGGGGGCTGGACATTGGGTTTATCAAATGTGCTATATGTCCCAGATTTTCAGTATAATCTGATTTCAGGATCCAGGTTAGCAGCGAAGGGCATTGTTACAAAACTTTGTAACAGATATGCTATAGGGCAAGATGGAAATGACGAAATCTTCCAAGGCGAAGGTGATTAATGGATTGTATATTCTGAAGACTGAATACAGTGTAGACATCACAGCAGCAACATCTGAAGCAAAGCATGAGGTTGTACAGGATATCAGCTCCAGGGGAAGTAACCAAGATATCAGCTTCAGGGGAAGCGACGCAGTTGCTCTGCGCAGCGTCCAAATTTGCCACGACAGGCTGGGACATCTGCATGAGTCTGCTATAAAGAAGATCCCCCCCATAGAAGTAACTGGTAAACTCAAAGATGTGTGTAATGTGTGTATGCAGGGTAAGTCAACAAAAACTGGTTTTCCAAAGGTGAGTGAACGAGTCTCCTCTAAACCACTACAGTTGATACACACTGATGTGATGGGGAAGTTGCCTGCCTCTTTGGGAGGGGCACATTACATGGTTACATTTATTGATGATTATTCACGTTATATGTCAGTTAGTTTTGTCAAACAAAAATCTGATGTGTTTGAAAAGTTCAAAAGTTACAAGGCTAGGGTAGAGGTGCTGCACGACAGCAAAATAAAAGCTATTCAGACGGACGGTGGGG
>PNEQ01072281.1:0-23709 GCA_003012365.1 Medauroidea extradentata
GGCGAGGCTATTCAAGGAGGCTTCTACGACGAAGAAACTCAAGTTACCAAGTATCCAAACACGTATTCAGTCGAGAACGTTTTGAAGAGTAAAGGAAATCAAGTATTAGTGCGTTGGCTTGGGTTCGATGTAAGATATTACAGTTGAATTTGCATTACATTTAATTAATGCAAAGCACTCTTTCTTATATATATATATAAAGGAATTGATAAATATATTTTTTAATGAATTTCATTACAATGATTAATAAGAAATGGATAGTCTTTTATTGGGAATGGTAGGTCTGTGATGACTGTGATCACAAACTTTGAACATGTTAGATATTGAGGTGATAATTTTGTTGTGTTATTGCATGTAACTGTATTCGTCATCATATCTGCAGGGTGCTGGACTGCTCCAGGTGTCTGATGAGCTGGGGCATTAAGCTCGAAGATGGGCTACTCTCGCACTTTGCTGAGACCCTTGAGCACATGCTCTCCTCCTACCCGCCAGGTAGTGGCTCGCTCGCACGTGGAGGCCTGCGCATCACTAGGATGATTTGATGGCACCTATTGTCGGTATTAAGGTGCTGACATAGATTTATGAACACTTGAAGGGAGGATGGTGGGCTTGCAACATACTGGTTGGAGAGTAGGGCATGCATAATGGGAGACTAGTAAGGAGTTGTTTCTCCTGGGTTCTTGGGGCTTCGGTTTGCAGTAGGAGGTTGAGTGTAATACATGTGAGTGGGACAGCAGCGTCGACTAAATATTTGACGAACTGTACAATACTGTCATTGCATGGACTACTCAAGAAACATCAGCCTAATCACTATCACCACTACCACCACTGCTGATTCGTCTACATCAGTACACATGTGAAGAAGTGTATTAGGTAATGGTGGTTTATTTATTGAGTCAGCTAAATGACCTGCTGTCTTCTCCAGGACTTCCTACAAAAAAGACCAACAATAGAGCATCCTCTGATCATCGTGGCACATTTAGTGCCTGTGGTGGAAGAGAGGAGGACGACGATGACGAGAAGGCTGCCTTCGCTAATGGATAAGGTGAGATAGAGGAGGACGATGACGGCGATGAGGAGGAGATTGCTAGTTCATTATGCCTAATCTCAGAATGACTCCAGCATCAAGAGAGGGATTGGTCCCCGTTTGAATATCTGGAGGATCCTCGACACAGCAAAGGTACATACCCTTCATTCTATTGAAGGGTCAGCATGAGACAAGTTGTGCCCAGCGAGATACATTACAGCATCATGGTTGGTGCCTGAGCTTGTAAAATATTTTTGGTTTTGCCACCACTATTTATATTTCGCATATAAATGTGCTTCTCATGGGGTAGCCTCTGAGGAGCGGGTAACATGTGTTGAAGTATGAGCGTGTATAAACTGAAGAGACAGGTATGTGTGCAGTTGTGAGGCTGATGTGTAGCTAGGTGTGGAGCTGTGTACATATGGTTAAATGTTTACAGGGTTGTAGAGTTTTGTGTAGAGAGTGAGGGACATTTCCAATGCCTTCAGTGTATGTGATTGTGTCTGCAGTGTCATTTGCGGTTCTAAGTGCGGTGACTGTGGTGCTATATGCGGTGATATGTGCGGTGCCTGAGGTAATATGTTTATGCCTGCGGCGCCTGCGGTGCTATGTGAAATGCGTAGGGAGAAGTGTCTTGCTTGTGGTGAATGGGACTATTGTAGTATTGATGTTTGCATAGAAAATTATGGAAGTGATTGTGGTTTTACATTGGTTGTATTTTAAGTGTTTGTGCCTGTGGTTCATTTTGTTGTTAATAGGTTTCGTTTGATTATAATATTCCACGGTTTTGAAATGATAATTTTTTTTAAATGTATGTCTTGTACTTCACAGCAGAATTTTTGTCTGCGATATGAAGTGTGTTAGAGGTTTGATTAGTATATGTAGGATTTGTTTGGTGATGTATGCTATGTATGTAGTTTGGTTATATATTTTTCATTTTCTTTTATTATTTTTATGTAGAAAGTAGAGAACATTGATGATTAACATCATACTAATTGTTATCTGGTTGCTGGATAGCATTATATCAAATTATGCCATGCTAGTATGATCCAGGACAGATAATGGTAGGCTGTAACTGGTTAGTTCAATGTAGGTCCTGTGACTTTAATGTTAATATTGAATAAGTGGAAGTGGAGAATACTTAAGTCACAAAAAATAATGTAAATTCTACAACACAAGGTAAGAAAATTATAAGACATTGTAGAAGTCTGGTGTGAGTGGACTGGAGATGAGTATTATTTTAAGTTAAATGTAGGATACCTGAAATTTGTAAGCTACACATGAGTAAAATAAATGGAACATTGTTTCCACACAACAAAACTAATGGTAAATGAAATATAGTAGCTCTCGAGTAGGTCGAAGCAAGCAGAATTTGTGGCTGGATGGTGTGAGGTATGCAGAGATGTTAGAGCTATGTGTGGAGCTGAGAAGAATGAGGAGCGTGTGGAGCATGTGTGGAGCCATGCCTAGCATAAGTAAATGGGGCTGAGATATATGATGAGAATGCATAGTTGTGTGAGGAGCTGATTGAGGAGAGTGAGGTGAAATCATAGGTGTGTGAGGACATGGTTAAGAGAATGCACATAGTTGTGCGGGTCATACATAAGTTCTGGTCTCGATCTACGTAATAAAAGGGAAGATGGAAGACTTTCTGAATATGTATACTGGAATGATGTTAACGAAATTGTAGACAGATGTATACAAGTTGTCTCTTAGCAAGTTGAAAATTATTGTTATGCAAGTGAAATATCCAGCATCAACAAAGAATTATGTTTAGATGATTACATAGAATGAGACACCAAAATAATGTTAGCGAGCTTAACAAGCCTGTAAGGTGAAACTGGTCTCAAAGTAAAGTGTGGGTGTTTGCTTTGAAGGACTTGTATCAAGCAGACTTGGTTGAAATGATTCCTTATGCTTGCAAAAATAAAGGCTACAAGTATATTCTGGCTATTCTTGACTGCTACATTAAAAATTCGTAAGCTGTGCATAAAATCTAAGAGTGGTGGGGATATAATAACAAAAACAATGAACATTGTTTTGCAAGATAGAGGTCCTGGCAATAATTTACATACTGACCTCTGCAAACAATTCTACATTCAGTTATTTTAAGCACTATTGTCAAAACATAAAATACCTAGTGATCTTTAGGCTAGTATCGTGAACACTTTAATCGTACACTGAAGAATGACATTTGGAAAAAAATTTCAGCAAAAGGAAGCTACAAGTGGATGGATATATTAGCCGAGCTTGTGTCAATTTATAATAATAAAGAACATAGTACCACGAACATGAAGCCTGCGGATGTCTAAGACAACTCTTTACTGCACACTGTTTATAAAATTGAGAAGAAACTGGACCTGCACAAGCCTAAAGCGAAGGTTCGAGACTATGTAAGTATATCGCGAGTGAAGGGAACATTTACAAATGGCTACACACCAGACTGGAGGACTGAAATATTTAAAGTGGTCAAGTTTCGTCACAACGAACCAAGGACCTACTACCTAGAAGATGTGGAAGGCAAGGCTATTCGAGGAGGCTTCTGCGGCGAAGAAATTCAAATTACCAAGTATCCAAAAAAACACATATTTGGTTGAGACGGTATTGAAGAAGAAAGGAAATAAGGTTCTTGTGCGATGGCTGGGGTTCGATGCAAGCCACAATAGTTGGATTCGCCAGTTAATTATGTATGAAGGGATAAATAAATATAATTGTTTAAAAATAACTTTTTGTGTTATTATTTATTAGCAAATGTGTTTTTACTGGGAATAGTTGGAACTACTACTGGGGTGCCTAGAAGGCAGTCTGTGATGACTGCGCACATATACTCTGAGCATGTTGGTACTCCAGGCAATGAGCTGGTCGGGAGTAAACAGTGTAGTATCTTTCGTCCTTTCTCCCCTCGTGAGGCGCTGAACTGTCCGCTGCGTGGCCGCAGACCCTTATGTGTCATGCTCCGTGAGCGTGTTGAGACCCGTCGGATGTGCGAAGAGAGGATGCGTACAGGGAGTCTGGCCGGTGTTTACATCTCTACCATTTCATATTGCCTTGTCTAGTTAGCAGGAAGTCTTTCTTGTCCTGCTAGAGGAAGACTTCATTTGATTTGATTATATAATTCAACTTATAAGGATGCATATACTCCAGCACCACCACTAAATAGTATTATGCGCGACCGAAGCAGGTCGCCAGTTCGTAAATCAGCTACACCAGTGTATCCATCTCTACCACTACTGTGGAGCGATGAAGAGGACAATGCAGCAGGGCTACTATGACCGATGTCTCCAAGGTTGAGGTTCTGCTCCTTAAAAATGAAGGCAGTGAGCACGATCTGTGTTCAACAATGGGCTCATCCTTTATACGAACCAGGGACCTGGACGAAGTGTACAGCGACAGTGAACAAGAAGAGCAGGAGGAAGATGCGGATGCTAGGCAGGAAGTGCGGCGAGAGCCTTGTGTCCTGTTAGCCCAGGTTCTGGACCAGCATAAGGAAATCCTGGAGCTGCAGTACCAGCTACAGGCTCAGCATGTCATGGCGGAAATCCTCTACACCGCCACCGCTCACTTCCAGGTCTTAACTCTTCTCCTCCAGACATAGGTGGAGCTATGGCCTGCCTGGTTGCCTCGAGAATGATAGTGTACTGTTTATAGTGTGTAAATATTTTGTATATGGTATTTTTTGTGTTGTGCATATGGTGTTTTTAGTGTTTAAATAAATTTGATTTTTTTAAAGTTACTGTGTGTGTTTTGAGAGACATTGTTTCCTATGTCTGTGATACAGCTCTGTGTATAATACTTGTCAAGACTTGTCAATCTAGATATCTGGAGGTAGGCATAAAAAATAATAGTAATGATAGGGGCGAGAGTCCTGTCTACGGTACATTACATGTCGTCCTTGTGGAGATGAATCAAGTGGGTAAATACGAAACAAAGTTTGCTGCCGACTACGACACCCTCTACCAAGGTGATGTACAATGGGAAACAGGAAGAGGTCGGTGGGTGGGGAGTTAAGGGAGGGGAGGAGGAGGAATGGGACGTGACAGTTGTAGCTGGGGAGCTGATGAATGAGAGAGCAGGAGAAATGAGAGATGAGGCTTGTAGCTGGGGAGCTGATGAATGAGAGAGCAGGAGGAAAGTATGAGAGAAATGAGAGAGCAGGAGGAAAGCATGATTGGAATGAGAGAGCAGGAGGAATAGGAGATGAGAGTTATAGTTGGAGAGCTGATGAATGAGAGAGCAGGAGGAATGTATGAGTGGAATTAGAGAGCAGATGAAAATTAAAAACAATATGAGAGATTTGACATACCAAGATGGTGGATATTGTGTGCCAAGATTGCGACCAAGATGGCTGCCTACAGCAGACGATTAGGCAGAATGATAGCAGGATAAATTACGAGTGGAATGAGAGAGCGGGAGAAAATAATACTTAAATATGGCCGCCTCTAGAACATGTAAACAAATGACTGTTGAATATTGGGGGGAATTTAAAAATTAAATATGGCGGCTGGAAAATTAGACACATAAGATGGCTGCCTACAGCAGACGATTGGGTAGAATGAGAGAACAGAAATAATTAAGAGTGGAATGAGGGAGCAGGAAAAATTTCAAGTGGAATTAGAGAGCAGGAGAAAATGAAAATCCAAGATGGCAGTCGGAAACAAGATGGTGGTCGGAAATAAGATGGCGGCCGGAAACAAGATGGCGGCCTAAACAAGATGGCGGATGAATCCTCAAATCCTCAGCCTCCAGCCTCTTGTGCTCGGACCTACCAAACATCTCATATTGTGGGCTTTTAAATGTTTTAATATTACTTCAATTTTACATTAATAAACACAAAATACGCTTTAAAACAATAGCAATAGAGGCTTCCTATAGCTCTCTACAAATGTATGAGGCTCTTCAGCTCTCAACAACCATAATATTATTCGTCAATGAACACTTATTGTTCACAGTTAGAAGTAATATACATATTTGCGTCACAAGTGAAATTGCTTTTTAGCCAACGAAATAAGCCTGTCTTCAACCAAATAAATTATTTTTCTTCTTGCACATGGAAACTTAATTTTGCTGTAAATTATTTAGAAGTTATACTTGGCTTATTGGAGTGTGTTATTCCCTTAGTGTTCTTAGGTTAAAGTTACCTATGACTTCATGGGTTTCAATATGACTCAGGTCATAATTATTGTCGTAATTAATGTTGGAAGTAATGTCAGGACCATGAAATGATATGTAGAACTTACGAAACAGATTTTTCCAGTACTCGCTAACATGTGTGGTACGTAGCATTACAAGCTGACCAAATGAAATTTTTTTAGATAAATTGTTTTGTATGTTTCTTCCTCCTGTTGGTTGACGAATTAGCCTCGTCTCCACTAATTTAAAAACGTTTTTCACTGTTATCATTGCTACTGGGTGGTGTAACTGTTGGTACCCATGTAGTAGCTGGTGGTGAGTTGAATGTAAACACTGTTGCTCTAGCATTCACTTGCAATGTTGGTATAGAACCTACAGGACCTCAGGTATTCGTCTGTGGCGAGTTCTGTATAAATGTAGGCGCTCTTGCTTCCATTTGCAGGTTAGGTAAAACAATGTTTGTCTGCAAAGACCCTGGTGATTGATTACAATTGTTAAAAGTGTGTATTGTATCAACTTAGTTTACTTTGGATTGACCTACAGCGTTTGTAGTCTGTTGAGTTATAGGAGAACTAGTTCTGAATGCAGGATCGGAGAATGACCCTCTTCTTTATGGTGTCTGATTTTGCAGATAATGTGGCGCCAGTAGTTGATGGTGGTTTGCATCGGCTCTGTGTGAGTACTCTTGATAATAGTCTTCTCTCAATTCATCTTGTTGCTTCTTTCGTTTCTTCCCGCCATTATTTCCATAAATTCGTTTTGATAGGCAATCGTAATAAATTCTGGAGTTGTAGTTGCGGCGTCTGGAATCACGTTTATCCTTATAGCCGTACAATGCCATTTCTGCGGTAAAACTGCTCACTTTAGGTCCTCTGTCATTTATATTAGGCCCCTGATAATCTCACTGAGCATAATTACCGTACACCGGTTGTGTAGGAGTCTGGTTATGTTATCCTTCACGACCGTTTCTGGCTTGCTGTTTCTGAAGTCTCTCAATTCTATCAAAATTCATGAGATCTTCACGAAAAGTTGCAAGGTCAGACCCCTGTCTTCCAGTCCAATGAGCCTGGTAATGGTATGGTAGCTGATGCAACACCATTGTAATTAACTATTCCTCTGATGTTGGTGGTTCCAAATGCTTTGACTTTTCATAAATCTCACTGATGTGTGTATATAAGCTTCTGTCCTTTCCAGGAACAAATCTTCCCGAATGTAGCTGTGCTCGGAGGTTTCCTTGAATTTTTTTGTTCCAGAATTGTTCTTTAAATCTGGATTTAAATTCAATCTAAGTATTTATTTGCGTCCTTACCACCTCCCACCAATAATAAGCTGTCGACTTAAGTACTATACTCAAACATCTCAGAATATCACTGTCATTTAAACAAACAGTGTTGTGTATTCTTTAAATTTTGCCTTGGGGTACGCCTGCTCTAATTTCTTTAAATTCTGAGTTCGCTCCGTCAATAGTTACGGCAAAAGAGCGCCTATTTAAATAGGAGGCAATGAGTTTAATATAACAATCGGGGAATTGTTTCTCATATATTTTGTATAGTAGTCCAGCATGAAACACCCTGTCAAATGCTTTCTCTACATCCAGAAAGACTGCTACTGAATATTGACGCCAGTTAAAAGTTGTAGTTATGTGTTCAGTTAGTCTGACTAACTCATGAACAGTGGAGTGCTTTTTTCTAAAGCCAAATTGCTCGTTAGGAAAAATATTCGCGTTTTGAATGTGAGTGTCGAGGCGGCGCAGCAGAACACATTCATGCACTTTTGAGAGTGTGCTTAAAAGGCTTATGGGGCGGTAATTTTGTGGCAAGGTCTGATCCTTGCCTGGCATGGGAAAAACAATAACATTGGCACGTTTCCAGGGCGTGGGGAAGTGCGCAAGTGTCATACTTGCATTTATACACTTAGCCAGAGCCTCTAGTGTAGACTCTGACAGCTGTTTTAGCACTATAGCTTGTAGGGTATCGAACCCATGGGCTTTGCGGGGCTTCATGCGTATAATTATACGTTTTACCTCGTCGGCATGCGTAAACTCAGATTCATCAGCTGAAGGCTGGTGAAGTCGCACTCGGAGGTCCCTATATATACGAGCCACATGAGCTGGATCGCAAAGTTGGATATTCGGTATAAAAATTGTTTCTTAATGATTAGCTACAGCCTCAGCTTTTTTGCTGGGGCGTGTAGGCAGTACATGCTGTGCCTTGAAGAGGCGGGATGGGATTGCACATATTTGTAAGCGCTTTGGTTAAGTGCCAAAGACTGTTGTCTTTAGTTGTGAGGCGGGATATTTTATTATTCCACTGGTCTGTTTGCCAGTGGGTAGTTTCAAAGTTAATTTGCTCTCTAAGTGCATTTATTTGTGCTCTGAGTTGGCCTGTTATACCTCGCGAGTAGCGCCTGCGCAAGAGATTTTTCTGAGTGATTAGCTGCCTGATATTGGCTGGAAGCGAATCACTGTGGGCTTTCGGGACTTTCTCGGGGACAAATGGGCTAATTCCTACTTGAATTAGCTCTGTGATGTGATCATTCGCAGAGTCTAACTCGCCGGGGGTGCTAACAGGATCTGGCAGATTAATTTCCTCGTCCAGGTACTGTTTAAAGGCTTCCCAATTCGCGTGTTTATAATCTTGAATTTTTCTAATTGGCCTTTCGTCTGTTTCCAGCTGTTCAAAATTTAAGTGGACAGAGTAATGGTCCGAGGCCAATTCATGTTTTACTTCTAATGGAAAGGTTATATTTAGGCCTTAACATATTGCAATATCTAAAATATCAGGTTGGTTATTTGCCTGTGTAGGTTCAAAAGTTGGTTCATCGGGCGCATGAATTAAGTAATTGTACCTAGTTTGGTGATTAAATAATGTATTTCCATTGGCTGTTCGCGTCCTGCAGCCCCAGATGGGGTGTTTTGCATTCAGGTCTAAAACCGCCAATAGAATGGGGGATATGTTTGTTAATTCATTTAAATCCACGCGTGTAAGTGTGCGGCCAGGTGGACAATAAATTGAATAAAGAGAAACTTGCTGGCCGCCGAGTTTTAAATTAATTCCCACGGCTTCTACTGTGTTTAATTGAGGCTGTTTTGCTGCATGGCAGTTTATTGTGTTTTTAATTAGAATTAAAACACCGCCTCCTGCATTATTTTCTCTGTCCCTCCTAAAGCAAGAGTAACCTGGGACAGAGAAACGGTGTTGTGGGCGTAAATGTTTCTCATTAACTGCCTCAATTTGTACCTGGTGGCAGTCCTAAGCCTCTGCGAAGTCCTTCTGCCTTTATATACTGTGGGCTGCACCTGGGTGTTCTCTGGTTTGCTAAGGCTGTCGGCCAATGCCCGACCTCCTTGGCTGTGATTGACTGAGGTGTTTGGCCAATCCTTGTCGACTTCACTCTTGATTGGCTGGGATGATTGACCAATCGTGGAGGGGCTTGTTGTGGTCATTTGGTCAAGCTGGGTTTTTAGATTATGGAAACAGTGCCCAACTGTTGCTTGGTTTGTATCCATCTTCCCTGTTGATGTTGGATGGGTGCTTCGCTATTTCAATCGCCTCTCGAATGTATGTCTTCTTATTATTAGAGATGTAGACAATGGTGTTATATTTGTCAAATTTAACACTGTGTTTGGTTTCGACTGAGTATTCTGCTATGGCTGACAAAGGATTTTCCTGTTTGTAATCTCTGATGTGTTCATTAACCCTGGTGATGACTCTCCTTCCAGTTTGTTCAATGTATATTTTCCCACAAGAGCAGCGAGTTGTTCTGCTGGAGACTTATCTTTTACTGAAGCCAGGGTGTTTCCAATCGTGTTGAACGGTTTCTGTATAGTGTGGGTGTTGTTCTCTTTTTCTGAATAGGCGAGAGAGCTGGTCGGATATTCCCTTGACGTACAGGATGACAGCCATATGAGGTAGTATTCCGGTGTTTTTCTTCCCTTGAGATGATTTAATGGCTTTGTTTGGTTCTGTTTTGGAGTAGCCATTTGCTTGAAGGGCATTTGAAATGTTCATCATCTCTTCCTTAATGTTGGCCTCCTCGCAGATGTTCTTGGCTCTGTTTACTAATGTAGAAATGACTGTCCTTATCTGTGATGGTGGATGGTGTGAGCTGGCTTGTCGGTGTGAGTTGGCTTTCGATAGACCTCGTAGGCCAAGTTGGTTGGTTTCGTTCCTTGTGAGTAGGACATCCAGGAATGGCAGTTTTCCATTATTTTCTATTTCCATAGTAAATTGAATGTTCGGGTGGATATGATTTAGATGTTCTAAGAAATCTGGTAGTTTCTCTCTTCCATGGCTCCATATGACAAAGGTGTCGTCGAAATATCTGTACCTGCACTTCCGTTTGTATTTGCTGCTACCAATAGCTTTTCTCTCGAAGTTGTCCATGAAGATGTCGGTCAGGAGCAGCACCCTCTCATTGCAGTTATGAAATAGAAATATTTTAAATAAACATTTAGATATTATGATTAATCTGATCTATTTTGGGCATATAGTATGAAATAGATTTTCTCACAACTAACATTTGCATAATGCACAGATGCGATTAACGTCAAATGATACTTACACTGCAATTGTCTAAATAATTTCACTGTCGATTATTTGCAGAAGCTCATGTCTCGAAGCCGACTTCCATAGCGTAGTCGGTTATGCGCCTGTCTACAGTGCGAAAGTCTTGGGTTCGAAGCCTGGCTGCGGCGTGAATGTTGTATTGTCCTTTTACCTAAATTCGTCGCCACCAGCTTTTAATAACTCTTTGTTAAATAACAGTAAAACCACCTCACCGCACATTGCTTACTAATACACACGTTTTAGTTCAAAATTTCGACTTTGAATATTATTTTTACAATCGACGTATTTCAATTCGTTTTCAGTGGTTTTTCGATAGCGATAAAAATTCTACAGTTCACCATTACTCTGATGTTGCAGGTTCTTTTTTATTAACTTAGTATATACTTAGTACATTTTTCGCTAAATTTTAATTAATTTCAAATACTCGTTTCACAACACTATCGATGATACACACACCCATACACTCTCCTATATACATATATGTATATAAATATATGTTTATACATGTATGTATATAAATATATGTATGTATATATATATATATGTGTGTGTGTGTGTGTAGGTGTGTGTATGTGTTTGGGAGTGCAGGCATATGTACTGTTCCGTTCAATCGTACTCTCACTGACATATCTTACTACGAGCTGATATAAACAATCTACATCATTAATCACAGTGTAATATATAACAAACATACTCTTAATATTTCCGATTTGTCAGGAATTTTTTCGAATTTATTATATGTGTCCCATAACAATATATCACAAAACTTTTTTTAATATACTTTTCACAGTACAGTAAAAATGAAAATCCACTAAGTTTTCCCGCCTTCGGGCAGTGTCACAGTGTGTAAGAGAGAAGCCCGGGGTGAAAGTTGGTCCGGCTGCTCGACCAGCGAGACACCTGTCGCCCGTCCAACCCGAGAAATGGCTTAGGTGAGGTGAGATGAGTGTGGAGCAGTGACGGAATAAGAAAGGGAGTTCTCCGAGGAAACCCGCCGGCTAACGGCAACGTCCGCCACGTTTCCCATGTGCAAAATAACCGGAACTGAACCCGCCGGGGATCGAGCTGGGATCGCCTAGGTGGGAGGCGAGAGGCCTGACTCCTCGACCACCACGACACTTGCGCTGTATAATAACGTAGCTTATTTTTTATTACCTCTTAGTGTAATAAGACGCATATGTGAGTGCGGCTGAAAGTGTTGTATACGGAGCAAATAACATTCCATACATACCCTATACTAAATACATACTTAGATTCAAACAAGAGACAAACTTGTGTTCAGTAACTTCCTGATTGTATATAAAAATGTTACATTCAAAGTTCACTCTTGCTTAATACATGCCATAAATATATTATGTAATATGATTTTTAGTTAAAGTAGTAAGGGCATATAATTTCATTGGTAAGTCTCTAGTAATATTATTAATTATAAAACGTATTTCTACGTCAACTACATCAGATATTTTTGTACAGTACAATCCATATAATGTTCTAGGCCGTGCCTGAAGTTACATGTTGACAAACGTATGATGCAACATGATTATAACATATTAAGCCCATATAAATACCGTTACAAGTTTGCAAAATTTCATGTGGGCAATTCTCTGAGCTCTTTGGGATAGAGGTCGTATAATAAGAAATTTTAAAAATAATTTATGTTCTCGATTTACTAGCTCATAAAGCTTTCCAAATACACAAAACAGCAATCAAATATGGCTTTCCCAGCACTTTTATTGTGCACACAATTACTACTGCGCCACAGAAACGTTATTTAACTTTAACAGTTAAGAACAAAACTGTTTACCATTTATTAGTTAAAGACTACAAATCACAATAAAAGTTCAGTCATTTATCCAATTAACTGTCTTTCAAATAGTAACAATGCCGAACCTTAAAAGTTTGAAGTGGTGATGGCAAATCATGGGCTGCGCAGCACTCCGAGTGCACCACCGTCTTCTCTCTTGAGGTATTTGGTTCGACTCCCGTTTCGCACGTCGACCCGTAGCAGCAGTCCTCCTGTTTCACCCAATAATGATCCGAAGGTATGTGTCTGCAGCCTCACAATAGACTCTGACGTCACCAAGCCACCAGTCTCTCTCCACAAGCTTAGCACGTTCTTCTAGAAGGACCAATAGCGAGCTCTCCCCTCTGCTGGTACCGAAGCACACCTTCTCTTGAATCACTACGTAGACATTCTGCTTAAGTTTCCAGTTATTGCTTTCTTTGATACAACACCTCCAGTGTTGTTCTCCACAGCTCACCGCCTCTCTGTAGCATGCTAAGCCCTTCTTCACTGCTGCAGTTGATACACCCCAAGGGTTTGCTCTTCCCTTCCACACCCCGTTGGTGTTACCCAGCCTAAACCCCGCCTCCGAAGAAGCTCCTCGTCAACACACAATATACTCGAGTCATGCTTAAGACTCCCAGAGGACTCTGTTACTTCACAGTTTGGATGCTTTTATATGGCCCATTTAGTGACGTTAATCGGTGGCGCAACATGGTGACGAGAGGACTAAAATAGACATAACCTTACTCTTCATTTGTCGAGAGTCATGTAGGCAAAGGCGTCATCAGGGATACATGATGACGTCTCTAGTTCATATCAAACAAAACAAACAATTACTACATTATAACTTTTATCATTTCAAGAACAGTTATTAGTCCTCTACACAAGATCTATATCAACTAAATGTATCTTCAAACACTTACCAATGGTGGACACAATATCATATCTCGGAGCAATACGATGACCCTCTAGAAGTCGCAGAATGTCTTTTGTCGACACTACTACTTGATAACCTTTCACAACCCATCGCTGTTACCACGATTCAATTACAAGATGCCTCTCAGGAAACACTCTTCCAACCTGCTGCACTGATATACACTTCACCGAGAGTCCAGAAATCTTTTTGAGTATTTCTGTTTCAGTTACGAGAAACATGTCGCGTCAGGGTTTCGGGAAAGTCGGAGACCAATGAGTATGTCGAAAAATTCTCTTGCCTGTGATATTAACTGTTATCTTAGGGTTTACGAAAATCAAGATAGGCATGCAGATGGCCGCTGCGGCAAGATAAAAAGAGAAACATTTGTCGCATTGAGTGTGCTGCTGCCCTTTTATCCTGCAGCCGGCCGACTAAACTTAATGCTTCTCACATGTGAGTCGTGGCTTGAAATGCTGTTCGTACTACCGAACCGACATAGTAGTCCCTGGCCCATCATAGAGAGTCTATCTGTCTGAATTGACAACCTTGGGTCTTCTTGCCTTAGAGACTCAACAAACAATCCAAAAAACCAAATGTTTCTTCATCTTCACAATCTATTAAGAACCTCCCCAGCATTTCTGTTGTTTAGAACACTGTCATATCCGTCGCCGTAGGTTGTAAGGCCACATCAGCTGCCCATCTTGAAATGTTTCTTTATGTCCCTTCCACTCATACATCATTTTTTCTAGTCACACTTGACCCTTAAATGTTGCTGAGGAAAGTCACAGATGATGCCCAACTTGCGATACAGTTCACTGGCACGATGGTCAGTGAAGCCAGCTGATCTACTTTTGTTAACCACTCAAACAACATATCATCTGGGGGGCGAGGTATTTCCCTATGAAAAATTTCGAAGGGGTTATCCGTATTTGTTCATGGATGGCATACTAATAATCGATTAGGAATATGGGCACATTGGAGTCCCAATATTTTCGATTATCTGCCACAAAAGTAAACTGATATTGTTCTAAAATATGGCTCAGCTGTTCGACCATCTAGTCTGAGGATGAAAAGGTATAATCAGTGGCTTCTTCATTTCTAGAAGTTTTGTCTCCACCTGGAATAGTGGGACTTATATGTTGCAGTCCTCGTGAGAGTTAAGTTCAAGTGGCATTCCAGACCTTGAGAATACATGCTAACCTAATGTATCAGCCACAACGCTAGCTTCTTGATTAGGTATCGACATGACTTTAGGCCACTTAGTGAAATAATCTTGCATCACAAACAGGTACCGATTTTTCCGCACTGTTATTGACAACAGAACCAACATTTATACTACCAACATCTCAAATGGAACCCCAAATATGTATTTTTGAAGATGGTATCGTCTTCTAGTTCTTGGTTCCTTCCTCCAAGCATAGGCATTGTATGTTCAGATCCAACATTTAATATCTCTTTGCAAGTAGTGTTGACAGTCTTTCTCATTCTATAATGTCCTCTTTCTGATGAACTAGCACCTCTGAAACTCAAATTTCTGGGAATATCAGCTGTAGATATGTTTGTTTGACACTGCATCTGCACAATCTCAGTTCTGGTAGGATGCAGCACAACATTTTTAGAGCTAGATATTCCGATTGTGTTCAGTATGTTGTGGTTGTAGCACTTGACTAAATAGCTCTGCTCACCCAGGATGCTGATCCATTTCCTTCAATTCTAGTATTGGACTAAGAGCAAGGTCATTTCTCTGATCTTTACTAATATTTTTATCACTCAAAGGATAAAGTTCGTAAAATTTTTCTGAACTCTTGCATTCTTGTTCTTCGAGCAGTTGGTGTCTTCCAGACTTCTCCTCTTGGTGCTTAAAATCGGAGCACACTGGCTCAGGCATCTAGGTCGGCGCTGTGTTTCAAAATCATACTCTTGAAGGGGTGAATCAATCAAGCTATTTGTACTTCATGGTTTCTGAATATTAACTTGCCAGCATAATGAAGCGTAAGCAGTTCTTAGAATAAAATGCCTTTTGTGTATGTAATATTAAACATAATAAATGGCCGTAAGTATTGTCAGGAGTTCCCTGCTCGTTCACAGTAACTTCTCCTAGTTTATGTATCACTTTGTTGAAACATTCTAATGGCCTTTTCATTTCCAACCTGGATCTGTGACAACACAAAACCAATTCCCACATCACTAGTATCTGTGTTAAAAATGAACCCATGTTCTCTGCTGTAGTAGCCTAGGACAGGAGGAAAAACTATTTTAATTTTCTTAGTGAGTATTCACTTTCAGGATTCCAAATAACAATTTTTTTAATCTCAAGCAACTTAAGAAATTGCTTTGCCTTTGTTGAAACCTAATGCACAAAACGCCGATAATAAGCAGACAGCTCCAGGAATCTTCTAACTTGAGTCCGATCAGTTGGCTGCAGCCAGTAGTTGATCCCTTTTGTCTTCTCAGGATAGGCTTATAATCCCTTATGTATCTCCGAAAATTAATTTTTCTTTGAAAGATGTGGCAATCTGTGGGAATTAGCTTAAAATTAGCTGAAATTACAGACTGCACCATCGAATCATGACATGTCAAGTACTCTTCGAATGTCTTCCCTATGCTCAGAATATAATCTAAATAAACTTGACAAGTATCATGTAGTACTACCATTACTTGTGCGAATGTCGCTCGAACATTGCACATTTCAAAAGACATGACCTTGAATTGCCAAGTCCCTTTTCCTTGTAAAGAAAAGGCAGCCTTCTCTCTATCTTCTGGGGCCATTTCACATTGCCAGTTAAAACTTTTCATGTCGAAGGTGCAGAACCATTCTTACCCAGTCAGGATATGCAACGTGTCATATATCAAAGTAAGTGGGTAAATGTATTTCCTGGTCACATCATTCACCTGATATTAATCTGCACAAAATCTTGCAGAGCAATCTTCGTTCTTAATCAACACAGTGTGAGATGATCATGGGCTGATTAATGACTATTTCACATCTATATCCTTAATTTTCCCCAGAATGCCTTAAACCTCCAAGATATCTGCCTAGGAGATTGCTTAATACATCTAGCCTCTCCTGTATCCATACGGCGGCACGCGACAGATGTTCTACCAAGGTCACATGAACCACATGAAAAATATTTTTTTCCCTTCATTGAGAGTTCTGAGTAAACCATCTCTTGTTTTCAATCTAGATTTTTTCTTGCTCTCTGTCAGAGTCATATAAGGGATTTTGGCAGAGTGTGCTTAACATAATCCTCCCTCAAGGTCTAGGGTCCAGTTGTGATTATTTGGGAAATCTTATATTACCACAACTGTGGCCCCCAAAACACTAATTGTCCTGTAGGTGTAGTTTATCATTCTAACACAGTGGTGGTCCCCAGACCAGTCCCTCCACCCTGGCACCCCCCCCCCCCATGCTCTGTAGAGTCAGTCACCCCTGCTGACCCTGGGTTGGCAGGCAAGCACTGAGATACTACAAATTGCGAGAGTCCAAGACAGAGCTATGACATTCATAATTATTTCAGTTTTTTTAAAACCTTGTAATAGTATGCTATGTAAATATTAACTGCATGCACATGGAAATTGCGAGAGCCCAAGACAGAGCTATGACATTCATCAGTTTTTTTAAACCTTTTGTAATAGTGTGCTATGTAAATATTGATTGTGTGTACATGGACTGTTGCATCTGATGCTCTTTAAGAAAAGTTATGACAGGCACACGAAATAATGTCTCACAAATACACATTGTTAAGTTTAAATAAAATAACATTTATTAAATTACTATTTACACAATATACAAAAAACACTATTACTCTCGAGTCGGCTGGGCAGGTCCTTGCCCTACCAATGTCCTGAGGTGGACAAGGACTTCCTCCTGGAAGTGAGCTGTGGCGGTGTGGCGGATCTCTGCCATGGCATGCTGGGCCTGCAGTTGGAGCCGCAGGTCCAGGATCTCCTCCTGTTGACCCCGAACCTGGGCCTGCAGCGCAGCGATCTTTCGCCTGACCTCCTCCCCCACATCGCCACCCTCTTCTTCACTGTCGCAGAAGGCGCCAATGTCCTCCTCATCACTGTCGTCCTGCTCCTCCACTACAGGCCCCATAGGTGCCACTGCCATCACAGGTCGCACTGGAGTGTGAACTCTCTTCGGAGCAGGCCCAGAGAAGTTGGCAGGCCGTTTCCCTGGCCCAAAAACACCAACGGATTCCACCCCACTGGAGACATTAGCATCCTGCTGCTGCATGAGGATCTGCATTGATGGTGACGTAGTGGTGGAGCTGATGCCTGACAAGCAGACACCCCAGCCACAACAGCATCATACACCTCGTCCAGAGCACAGTCGTCAACGCTATCCCACACATACATTTTGCTCGACGTGTTAACGTAGACTGAAGTCACAAGAGCTCCTCGCTGTACACATCCCCTCCCCTCCAGCCAAGACCGCACTACCCCTCCCTGCATGTGGTCACAATCTACGTCACAAGTCTTAGGGTTGCCCCAGGTGCCACCAAGTCGGCTAGTTAATGGGATGGTCTCAACCTGCACGCTAGCTACTACCTGGAAGCGGTGGAGCATGAGTCAGGAGGAGGGATCCATGCATCGCCGAGCTTAATGACCTAAGCCATTACACAGTTGGACAGTCCTGCTCTTCGCAAGGGCAAGATGACGAAACTGCATGCCTTACCCCAATCAGCTTATCGTCTCGAGTTTCAACTTGTTCAGAGTTTGTCATCACTGGATGCACTTTAGGCACCCCAAAAGCCGTGTGACGTGCCAAGATTATTTTGCTTTTGTGAGGCATAGTCATTTATGTATGTATGCATATGTAATATTCAACCAGCTAATAAATTACAGTACCAATTAAAAATATGTACGTTTGCACGTGTCGGAGCCTTCCCTCACACTTACCATCTGCATATTACTATGCAGACAGTTCCCCGAGGCTTGGGTCTGGGCAATACAATATGCTGATAAAACTTTTTCAAGCATTATCAGCATATTGTACAGGCGGTTTAGAGGCCGAAAAAGGAAAACTTCCCTCTTGGAATCGGTTCCCTAACAACAAAGCGGACGTGGAACGCACAGAATGATGACAGCAAAAAAGAATAATAGTAAAGATGGATAGATAGAGGAAGAGAGAAGAAATAAAGTAATAGAATGAAATGTGAGTACAATAC
Organism: Medauroidea extradentata; assembly: GCA_003012365.1. Lineage (NCBI taxonomy): Eukaryota > Metazoa > Arthropoda > Insecta > Phasmatodea > Phasmatidae > Medauroidea > Medauroidea extradentata. The sequence goes on from PNEQ01072281.1 coordinate 18,599, forward strand.
AACCATCAATTATTACAGTGTGAATTGTATGAATAACCACCAACTCTGATGCATGAAATCGTAAAGTGGATGTCTGTTCTAGGCGATGAAGTAATCTTCCTTCACAATGCCAGAACTCTCGCACTCTTAGCGTACCCTCACCTCTTACCACCCAGCAAGCAGCCCGAAGCCGACTTCCCTGGAATGATCGCCTAGATCATTGGGCACTGAGCATGAGATCCTTGCATTTTCAAGCCATCGTCTCAGTGTTGAAGTTCATTGATGATGGTGTTGAAGCTCATAGCAATCTTGACGTAGTGCTGAAAAACATGTAAACTACTAACTAGTAAAATAAAAAAAAACACGCATCTTGAGCAAAGGATGATGATTCTTAGCCGACTTTATAACCGTATGGTACGGTGTGAAGACAATCTTCACAAATCTGTCGCTTTTCATCCATCCAAGTGAGTGCCAGTTTATTGGTGCATTGCGTATATATTTCATGATGGTATGATCTGATGTTGTTGACAGTTCTCGCATCACTTGCTGTTCCATCAGTATACACCAATAGTCCTCGAAAGACATTTTGTTTTTAACGACACATTTTTGGATTCCTTTCGCCCTCTTAATTTCTTTGCTGGAACACTTGTATGTATACAGTTTGGCTCTCAGCCCAACAAACTCGGACATTTTCGTCTCCACCACACACATCCTTGAACTTGCCAATCACCTTTTTGTTGGCAGGTGAATAGCAAGGATGGGTGGGTGGATATCCGCTCATGTCAAATTCGGACATGAATGCTGGGTCTGAGAGCAGATCTTGGTAGAAATTGTTGGTTTCAATCTGGTACACAAACGAATCCGTGTCCATGTATGCAAGCTCCAGCTTACCGGCATACCTCGGTTTCATCACATCATAATGAAACCGGTACATCAATGTTTTCGAGAGATCGAGAACTGCAAATCCCGCATAAATTGATTTATCAAACAGTATATTTTCATGTTCCATCTTGATGAGAGAAAGAGTTTCGTCGTAGATGGTTCGACACTTGAACCTTGGTTTGGAAATTAATTTCTTGGCACGTTTCTCAACACATACAAGTTCCATTCGTTGCTGCTTTATCTTGTTCTCCATCAATTTTCCGAACATCGCGTTGTTCATCAACTTAAAAAAAGTCCTTTTCAAATTCATTTGCAGCCATCTTGCTTTTCTCTGTATTCAAATCTATGTAAGGTTTCAGCCATGACATTTGGTTGAATTGCAGTACTCGATGCACCTTATTCAGCACCAACCCATGACTAATTGCCTGTTTCAAATTAACGTAGTGAATAACATAATTAGTTTTGCTGTGAAGGGTAGTCATGAGCTTGGTTTGTTTGGACCTGGGAGGGCGCTCGTTCACCGGGATGAACGGAAGGTCCTTGTGATCTTTGAGGAGTGATGATGGATATTCCACACCTACCTCAAATATGTAGCCCACATCACTATCATCAGGCACAGACATGACATCCATATCAGTGCCTGACCATCTAAAGTTGTAATGTGGTAAGGGCAAAGACATGGCCCAGCCATACAAGTTGTTGGCATCTACATATTGGAGGTAGGCCGGTGACGTGCTGGAATCATGTGTGGCGGACAATTCCTTATTGTTGGCCACACAGTGTCTCTTGACACACTGAGCTACCCCTCCACGGATGCCAGCCTCGATAAAAAGATGAATGTCGTAATCGGTGATCAGCTCGAGTTCCACTCTGGTCTTCTTGAGCATTGCATCGAAGGAGAAACTGGGGGCACTGATTTAACGCACACAGTCTAGACCATACGTTTTCAAACACAGCCCCCAGAAATTCTCAAAAACGTCGCACAGAAGTAGGACATCGGTCTTGAGGTAGATGTTGCTGTATTCTCCTAGAGTCTCACAGTTAAATTTCTTCCAGATGTTCTTGGCATGCTGGTAGTCGCAGGTGGTGATGCTGCTGGAGGTTAGACGGTTGTAGAAAGCCTCTTGAGGTGGTAGTTGTGACTCCTCGAGTTTCCCCCACGAATCAACATAATCGTAGGGGAACACTCCTTTCCTCGTCACCAACTCGAGCTCATCTTGATTGAAGAATCTTGCAGTGTCCTTAAATTCTGAAGATGGTAGGTTCTGTACTAGTGCTGCGAGGCTGGCAGACATGAATCTAAATGAATCGATGAACTGTAATGTAAATTTGTCATCCAAACATTTACTGAAGGTAATTAATTTCTCCTCCGTGTGCGGGATTATAAATATGTCACGGGCATCATATCCTAACTGTTTGATGATGAAGTTTTCGTCGTACGTTAGGTTATGGAAAAGAACTGGCAATCTCTTGGGACGACGACGAAGCTTATTACAATTGTTGCAGGCTGGTCCAATGTAGTTTCCTGTCAGGTGATCGTGGACTTTGCGATTTTTTGCAGTGAAGGCTCCAGAGCAGTAGCAGCAGGTGGTGGCCAAGGCATAAGCAGTCTTCTCATTAGATGTTAGCTGCTTCATTGGTTCAGATATGGCGTAGATATCTTTCACCTGATTACCCCAATCTTCACAATTTCTTCCATGAAATGTTGTGCAGCATTCTGTCCTTGATAAATTATTGGGCTTCTGCCCAGGCTTGATGTTTTGGTTGCAGGTATTAAATTATCATCGATCTTGATATATATTCCATAGCTGTATGGTTCGTGCTTCTGGTAATTATATGTGGAGGAAGTATAAGGGTTTGGCAGGCACGTCTGCACAAGCACCAGCATAGCGTCAAAGTCTGCGTAGACGACTATTGGCACTTTATCGCTATTCTGATAGTTTGCAAACTTGAGCACAGGAGGTTTGCCATCCTTCTCCGGCTGAGGCATCTCTGCTCTCACTGGTGCATACTCTTTGCAATACCTCCTGTGCTCGGCCAATGTCTCTTCGCCTGTCAGTCCAGTTACACGTGGAATGACCTGGTACCACTTCAGGCATCTCTTGCAGATATGTATATTCTCTGTATGTGCTGTAATTTGAGGTCGTACCAGGCGGGAAAAGTTCTCTATATACATGTAGTGAGAGTTCTTATCTTCTGTCATCATCATCATTAGGTCGAAGTGTTGGTTGTATTCTTCATTGGCGACTCTGATTGGAACAACCATTTCATCTTCGTCGAGAGCATAGAGGTTGACACTGACCCCTGGATTCTTCCTCTCGAACATAGCAATCTGCCTCAGGGGTGTGGGAAACTCAATCCCATCAAAATTAAATTTCGACTGCAAGTCAATATATCGTTGGTTAACACATTCTGGATGTTCTCCTTCGACGAATCTTGCTAATATTGCCCACATAAAACTTTTGTTGTCCTCGTTCTGAGGATTATTAATGGCTTCTCTAGCCTTAATGCTTGCTGGTAGATCAATAAAGCTGGATGCTGTCAGTGGCTCAAATTTATTAATTCTCAGCTGCAGTCTTTTAACTGAGGTAAGGGTCCAGCCACTTTCCTTTCCCTGATAATCCTCCTCTTCTTGACATATTTTCACAAAGCTAGCCTCCACTGCATCTTCTATATCGCTTGTATTGTAAAGCGGTAAATTCTTGGTCTTAAATGCTCGCTGATCACTTTCTTCATCGTGAGGCTCGGGCTTGCCATAAACACATTCCAAAAGCAGGTTAAATTTAATGGCCCCTTGCTCTTCTATTTCTGCCTCCAGTTGACTGATGATGTTGTCCTTCATTTCCTCCAGGTAGCTGCAGATGTTTGTTGCCTCACTGGATGTTTTTTCAGCTACATATGTCTTCATTAAGCCTTTGAAGGCCGTCTCAGCCTGCACGAAACCAAACTCATTGGCTGCACCAGCCCCGACAACTAATCGTCTGCGGGAACTGCCACCAGCAGAAACCAGACGAGCAGGAATGGTACGGCTGGAGGCAGCAACACGCTGACGCTTTGCTGGAGGTGGTGCAGGTCCATGGCATTTTGCACTGTGTGCATTCAGCTTATCTGCTCTGGAAAACTGACGATAGCACTTGCTGCAATCAAGTGTCTTACAGTTCGGGTTCATCCAGCAACCAGTCTCGTGACGTCTTGCAAAGTCACCGCGTGCAAATGAATTGTTGCAATATTTACATCTTGATGTTGTAGCATGTTTTACATCGCCTGTGCATACTTCTATATGCTTATCTAATTTACGATGTTCGTTTGTATTATTTCTTATATATATATATTTATTTATTGTTTCTGCGGGTGTTTTGTCGTCTATTGTTGCTGTGTGCAAGTTCTTGATACTATGTTACTAGATAATGAAAGAGTTGCAAGTCTTTTTGTCCGGGTAGCACGTCGTTGCTGTCCTCTCGGGGCGGACCGATACTTATGTCGATTTGTCGGTATGGCTCTTAAGCAATATGGTCGCGCGCACGGAGCCCCAGCAACTAATTGGAATATTAAATGCCGCGCAATCACTGTCTCTCTCCACTTACTACCTAGAGGTGTCTCGGCCCGACGTACTTTGTGACTCGATGAACACTTAATGGCGTCCCGACGCCCAAAACAACGACAATGATGGTGCCTCGGCCCACAATACTGAGCGTCTCGACGCCTAGCTTCGACACCAGACGGTGGCACTCTGCCCTACCGTCAACGCGGTTCGCCGACGACCTCCTCGCTTGACAACGTCCGTCCCGGACCGACGCCGGCTCGCTTCTTCCTGATTTGCTCCAAAAAAAAAACCCTGTCACTTGACCAGCAAGCTCCGGTTCCTTTTGGGCCAATCAGGAGTCAACTTACACCCGATGGCCCCGCCTCTAGAGGACAACAATTCCGGCCAGAACCATATTTATTAAATCATTGCTTAATTTCTTGTCACTATTTACATTCATTTACATGAAATGGTTCATTTACTTGTTCACATTATTGATCTCTTAATTACTACATATCTATTACACTGTAACAACTAGCAAAGCCATTGGCTGGACTCCTCCCCTCGTGACCAACTAGGTAGGTGGTTCGAGCGGGGTTGGGGTGAGACCCCAAGACACACTATGCACCTGCTCGTCTCTCCCTTGTCTTCACAAGGACAAAATATATACAATTTCTTATTTTTAACATAAAACTTGGTGTAGTAATGGTGTTTCGAAGAGAACTAT
>PNEQ01072282.1:0-23712 GCA_003012365.1 Medauroidea extradentata
AATTACAAGTGGAATGAGAGAGCAGGAGAAAATGAAAATCCAATATGGCGACCGGAAACAAGATGGCGGCCGGAAACAAGATGGCGGCGGGTGACGTCATCCAAGATGGCGGCGGTGACGTCATCCAAGATGGCAACGGTGACTCCTCAACTCCTCACCCACAACCCACTTGCACCAGGATCGGCCATTTCATACTACTAACGGTACATTACTTTAAAAAACGCTCTGGCAAAATTGTGTATCGTATCACTTTACACAGTCTCAAATTTTTTCAAAGTATTTGGTTCAAAATATTTGAGTTATTTGCAATTGTTTGAAATAAATGAAAGATGATGGCCTTAAGAAAATTTAATGACGTCGTTAATTAACCAAAATTATAGACAGTTATGTTTTAAAAACATTAGGCTACATAGAACAAACAATTTCCAACATTTAAATGTAGTGGTTTTCCGATATCGGCTTCTTTTCAGGATTTAAACAATAAAACTTTCTAAAATAGCATAAATAGGAACTGTGGCCTTATTAGTAGGCCTACGTTTCTATGCATTTGAAATGCGGTAAGCCTACTAAAAACATTTAATGTGCCCCTCAGGATTTCTAAAAACGAGTTTTTTCAGACTGCTGCTGGTCTCAGTAAATATACCACACATTACAAACTGCAGTGTTTTGTTGGATATATACAAATGTTAGCGAACCTTTCTGAGTCACAGTAAACCCACACTTACATAAATTGACCAAGCACGAGAAAATAAACAACAAAAGTTGTATGTTATATTCCCGGTGTTTTCTTGTCTACATCCATTTCTGTCACTGTGTTCATTTGTATTGTCCTCGTTGCTTTTTTGACTATCATTGTCGCCATTTTAATGCGCTTTGTTTGATACTTGTCTGTTTTAACTTTCCTTATTTTTATTTTTGATTTACATTTCATACCGACTACTTTCCTATTTCGTAATTACTTGTGTGTTTGTTGACTACTGCCCTTTTTGGTGCCCTTGGCGTATTTCTTATTCTTGTGGTTCATTCTATCATACTTGTCTCTGTACCGTGGGGTTTCTGCACTAAGCTACATTGCTCTCTATGACGTATAACCAGCAAAGCACCTAAGTTTATAATACAGCCCCATTGCAAAAATTAATTCGAAGATCATACCACACATGTTCGAAAAACACGTTCGACATGACGCCATACAGTTCTCAAATGAAATTGCGACGTCATTGCTTGAAGTCATTACAGTTACACTGTGGGTCAATTTAGCTCTCCGCTCTGAAAGGCGGTTATATTATTGACACCCGTACCAACATTGCTCATGTAACGTCCGGTTTTTTATCGCGTCCACAGTGAGTTGATAGACATTTGTTGAAGACTTTTCTTAAGACTGGCATCATACGCAAATGAGCTCAAGTTAGCATGGACATACAAATTCTTGAGTTCAATTACACATAGTACTAGACTATAGGTAGAGACCTGAAGATGTCGCGTTTTCTTTTAGGCGCAAGCTAGAGTTCCAGCAACTATAGGTCTGTATCACGTTCATAATTGGCCGTTGACTTACTCGACACTTCCTGGAAGTAGCTGAGCCAATAATAAAACTGTAACTGAATACAGGCTCGTTTCACTGTGTCAGCGAGCAGCTAATAAACAGCATCCGTCTGCATGATTTCACAAATATTACTGGAAGCTAGCCTACTCGCGAATTTTTCCGGTCTCTAGCTACATGGTAAACTAACCATGCATCATGATACACCTTAATATCGCGATAAACCACTTTGCGGGCTTCACAAAACTGAGAAGAGTCTGTACAAATAGTTCACTAGGTAGCCAACAGAGAGCAGTCATGTGTAGTTTCAACAATAAGTCACCAATATATCAAATATAAGATCACAATTTAAACTTATTTTCTGTTACTGAAGCCTTAGTGTCACGCAGCAGGGTATGTTCGGCCTACTAAGTACTTGCTGACATTTAAGTGACAGCTCAATGACAGATTTCTGTCATGTTTCCTACTTCTTAGTTACTGCTTTGGAGCATTGTCACGCTGGAAAATTGTAAATATGACAGAAACATACGACTGTTTGAATTATAGTTTCTCCGAACAAGAATATGAATGACGCCATCAAAAAGCTAATTGGGCCTTGAATGCTTGAAACTATGCGTACTGTTTCGAGGCTTGGACGGGGAATCACGTTGCGTTGTTTAGTGAAACATGGGAAAACAGACAGACACATTTGTTGTCTAAGAATGTTAGAAAGGCAGGAGCCGGGAAGGGTTGGCGGGTGGCAGGGAGATACAGTATGTTGTTTTGTGGAAGTCAAGGGTTGACGGGAAGTTTGCTTGCGGTAGGTCAGTGTGTGATCGGTCATGTATGATGAGGGAAGAAGGGAAGACTTCTCCCAGGAGAACGATCGCTCATTCACTACTCCTGGCGATCATCCTACCACCCTCCCCAAGGGCCCATTGAACAAGAAAGATAGGGGGGTTGTCACCCAACTCCCACACTGCCTGGATAACGTGGTCCTTACTTCCTCCTGATGTGATGCGACATCTGTCAGGGCGGGAGGAATGATTGCCAGATATTTCTATGTTTACAAGTTAAAGAAAACACTTGTTATATTATATCCACTGTAACGTATTTCCCAAGATTTGCTTCTAGCCAGTTTGTATCATTCCATCACCTGTTAGTTTAAACTCGGTGGTATAAGAAGTAAACACAATGTATAAATTCCGACTAACTCAATTTATATTACTGCTACTAACTAAATAATGTGGCTTCTACTACTGCTATTAAATAATGTTGCTTCTACTACTGCTACTAGATAATGTTACTTCTACTACTGCTACTAGATAATGTTACTTCTGATACTGCTACTAGATATCTAGATAATGTATATTTTGTATGTCACTACTACGACTAGATAATGTTGCTTTTACTACTGATACTAGATAATGTTGCTTCTACTACTTCTACTAGATAATGCTACTAATATTATAAATTGTACCACAACCATAACCACTGACTATTAATACTTACACTGCAAACAACAATACTACCATTAACACGGCTTTATATTTTACCACTATCACTACTACAACAACATTATTGCTACTACCACTATAAATTTAACAACTACTGCTACCACAACTACAACTAATAAAACTACCGCTATTACAACTACAACGTTCAAAATCATAATAATCACATCCACAGCTACAAATACCACTAGTAATTCTTATACTACCAGATATACGACAAATACTAACTATGCTGTAACTAGTAACACTTTGCACAAAACGCCGCAACAGTAGTTTGTGAAAACGTATGGGTGCGTGAACATAACACCGTTTCTTGTGTTTAGTTGACAATCAAACTCAGTGTTGTGACACACAACACAAAGTTTTATCGCCAACTAAATACATGCAATGAAGCACGTATAGAAACGCACACATTCTCAGCAATATTACTATGACTTAGACATACCGAGCGAGGTGGGCGCAACAGTAACACGTTGGACTTACATTCGGGAGTACCCGGGTTCGAGCCCCGGCTCCGGCCATCCTGATATACATTTTCCATTGTTTCCCGAAGGCGCTCCAGGAGAATGTTGGGATGGTTCCTTATCAAAGGCCATGGTCGACTCCTCTCCCAGCTCATGTCATTGTACGAAGTTGTGTGGCACCGTCTATAATGACCTCGCTGTGGACGAGACGTAAAGTCCTCTTACCTTACCCAACACTACCCTAACAAATGCAATTACAAATACTACTATTACCAGCCGACCTCCGTAACATATCGGTTAGGCTCTGGTCTATGTTGCGAAAGGTCGTGGTTTCGATTCATGACTAGGGCATGGTTGTGTTGCTGTCTTTTTCACCTCGCTTCATCCTCATCGGCTTTTAAGACTTCGTTGTCAAATGGTCGTAAAACCCTCTCCCCTCCCCTCCCCATTATTACCGTTATTTTTTTTTCTCTGCTACCATTACTAACTGCAATTAGGCATACAAATACTTTCATGCCTACCCAGACTATAGAAATTATTGAAAACAATACCGACGATGTAAAAATACATTTAGTAAAAAATGAAATGTCATATAATTAGAGCCCACGATTTTTGTTGAAAATAATTCTGCAACAAATTGTTTCAATGCCGTATGTGCACATATGCAGCTATGCATCGTGGTCAGCGATTGGCTGTTTTAAATTTTCAGCGTCTCGGGGTTTTACCCGCAAATCACAGACGTATGGTGTCGCAGTAACCTTGGCACAGTCAAATGAGCCAAGTCTGTGCAATTATACATTGTGCCAAAAATCAAGAAGCAGACCTGCAGATGTGCACGTAAGACATTGAAACAAACTGTTGCAGAATTCTTTTCACCAAAAATCGTAGGCTCTACAGATAATACGTAAGCCATGAACAAGTTTTAAGAGATATAAAAACCCAGTCCTTGCTGTTCAAAGTAACCGAAGTGTTTCTAAATACCACTAGCCATTAATTATGTTCCAAGTATTGTGTAGGGGCCAGTAGTTTCTGCACGACTTTGTTTCAATTGCCTAACGTGCACACAATGCAACTTTGCATCGTGGTTATTAGCAGCGTATCTTTGTGTAGTGACGTCACTTATTTGACGGCGCCAATCATAACAAGGTTACTGCGACACCACATGTCTGTGGTTAGCGGGTAAAAACCCCGAGACGTTGAGAGATGAAAACTGTCAATTGTTGACCACGAAGCAGAGCTGCGAGATGTCCACATAAGCCATTGTAAGAGGTTGGTGCAAAAAAGTTTTCGCAAAAACTACCGCGCCCTAGCATTAAGTTACAAACGTTTTATGTAAAGCATGGGCCTTAGATAGAGATGGTGAAATTTCGTGGATTCAATGACCTGCATGTCATAATCAAATATCCTATGCATACTCAAGTCCCGACCATTTGTCCATTAGCTGCTACTCAGTGGAACAGCAGACAATGAACGAATAGACAGGGCTTCAGTATGCAGAGAATATTTGATTCTAACATGCAGGTCATTGAATTCGCGAAATTTCACCATCTCTAGTCATAGAGATAAGTTTGTTGCTAAAGAAGATCGTTCAATTTAATTTATAATGGAAAGGGTAAAATCTTTCCATGAAGTTCAGTGGGTTGATGGAGTTGAGGACCGACCAGGGTGTGAAATAAGACATAAAAGTTTGCCGCAGTGCGCGTACGTATCAGAAAGTCATCAAGCTGTCTGAGAGCGACAGGGCGCGTGTGTATGACTGGATGAAGTCGTCAGTGGCCAATCAGAGGCGACCGCAAGGCAATTGACCTCTCTGCAGCTGCGACCCAAGCTCCACCAACCAAACCCTTCCCGCCCCGCAAATATTATCCCCCTTTCCTCTTCACCCTAACCCTTGCTTCCCATAGCTTCCCAATACCTGCCGCGACCCTCTAATGGAGATATGAAAGGGCGGGTCCTAATTTAGCATTTCAAATCGATTTACTTTGCAATTTTTTTCTTCGGGTTGAAATATTTATTGGCGGATTTTTTATAAAGCTAACAGAAACCCTTTACCACAATGGAGAAGTGGTAATATTTTTATGTAATGTATCGGTTTATTGGCGTCAAAAGGGAGCAGTCTAGGGCTCAGACACTGGCAAGGGGTGAAGAAACAGAAGAGACGATGAATGGCCGACATGAAGCCACAGGCGGGATTTTGTTCTGTGTGATTTATCCGCGGCCTGCGTGCGAGACTCAGCACATTTCCCTGTCGCAAATAACTCGTTGGAACTGCAACTGGTGTTGAGTAGGATGTTAAAAATTTGATATTTCTTACATACGGAGGGAGGATTCAAACTCACAATAAACGGGTAAAGAACATTAAACGGTACTGACAATTATGGACATTCGGATTCCATCAAGACATTAGGCGATAGAATAGTGTGGCCTTCTTTACATTCTCGTCCCTAAAGTAAAACATCAGAGAGTCCAGCTTTTCTGCCAATAAAAGTGTTTTGATCATAGATAGTTAGAGATGATGGTTAGGGACATGAACTTTTCGCGAAAAAATGTTTGCACCAGTTTGTTTCAGCGCCTTAGGTACGTTCACATCTGCTTTTCTGAATTATGGTAATTGGCGACGTCTATTTGTGAAGTGACGTCTCTTTTGACTGCGCCATTCAGAATACCGTTACTGCAAGCTACACGTCTGTGATATGTGGGTAGAACTTCGAGACACGTGACAGTTAAAACATGCAACCACTGACTATAAACCAGAACTGTGAATGTGCACATAAGCACAGGAAACACTGAGGCAAAATTATTTTCACGAACAGTTCATGGCCCCTAACGATTTTTTATCGCGGGGAAACTTGATTGTTTGCAACACACCTTCAACTTATGTAAATAATAGTGGATTTAGCTTCTACTTAGAGCTGTAATCCTAGTTGACTGAGCCAATAATAATCCCACTGTTGTAATATTTGAAGCCTATAATTGGTCTGCAGACAGCTACGTTGTGTCAGAAGTATATCACTCAATGATACAAGTTGCAAGAAATTACAGTGTTTTCAAGGGTATGTTGGCACAAAACATTTTCGAGATATACAATCATCTCTAGTGATGGTAGTGGGCTTTACGCCTCGTCGGCAGTGAGGTCATTATAGAGACGGTGGTACTGGCAGAGGAGTCGGCCATGGCCTTTGGCAAGGAACCATCCCGGCGTTCGCCTGGAGCGATTTAGGAAAGCCATAGAAAACAGAAAATAGGATGACCGTTGCCGGAAATTGAACCCAGATTCTCCTTATTGCGTGTTAAACGTGTTTATTGATCATAGAGCCTACATAGAGTTCGAAGGTGATCTCTTGGTATTGAAAGAGGATGCGAAGTTAACATGTATTGTTATAAGTAGTTGAAGTATAATAGAGTCATATTCTGCAAATAAAAAAAGACAAAGACATTGAACAACAAATTTCCTGATAGTTCATAAATTACAACTGTCCACACGTATCGATAAATAAATCTCTATTGCATCTTTGATAAAGGAAAAAAGTTATAAAGCATTAATTAGGGACATACATATCGATTAACAACTAGCGTCTGCTTACCTTATAAAGCAAGCAGTTTCCAACACGCCCCTAAAGTAACACGTTAGTTCTTTTTAAACTCTAAGATTTATTGATTGCTAACGCTTTTGGAAACAGGACTGTCATAAATATGTACCAGTTTTATTTAAAAAGAAATAAAATGAAAATCGAGATTGGATGGAGAATGAGAAGAGGAAGGGGCGGCGGGAAAGAAACGATTCTCCGCAGAGCGTTTTCATCTCGGTTACTTTTTATTATTTCCCCTCTTCCCCTCCTCCGTGCGGCCATTTATAACATACTGAGACGTGAGGTGTTGCATTATAACCAGTAAGATCACGCAAACATCTCTTCACATCTAGGTCTGGCGTGGCTGCGAGTACGTCGACTGTCAGTGGAAGAGTGGAAACACAACTTCATTCCCTCGGTTAGCGATAATTGCGTGTTCACTATTTACTTCAGAAACGAAGGCACAAAATTCCTTGCACTTTCTTGACTTTAGTTCAACTGTTATAGCTGAATGGCAGTAAATATATTAACATTTCATTTTTGTTCTTTTAAACCTGTACACATCACTCCTGGTGCCATTTTCGTATTATATAAAAACAAGTTTTACATTCTGTAGTTGTATAATGACTCGTCAGAATAGAATTAGAACTGGTTTTGGAGCATACTGATATTAAATACTATCTAATAAATAACAATAAGATAGTTAAAACTAATATAAATACAAAGAGTTACTTAAATAAATCTCCGGTAATCCTATTATTCATTGTCATTACATTTTCCTGTTTAAAAAATAAAGTAAAACAAACTTTCGTAACTCATATAATTGTTTTAACTGCGAAAACATATCCACCAGTTATTTTACTATTTTCATTAAATAACTCAAAACTGATGCATTCCTTTTCCTGTGCTCATTATTTCATTTCTCTGTATGCGAGTTAGCTTTCAGTTTGGATACGTCCCTAAATAATATGATTTTTTCTTCAACATGTTTTTATGCGACATCTAAAGCATGTAAAGGTTTTTATTAGACAAAGATGTCATCATAGATTTAAAGAAATACAAATTCAATAGCAAATATATGACAACGTTTTGTGTTCTCTCGAACCACTTTTCAGACATTTAGTCCGGCATGAATGACAAAGCGTTATAACTATTTACGAGCTTTATTTAGCTACCTCTTCAGCTGTATACCTCACGCAGTATGGCAACTTGTTTTTTAATTGCTGCGAAATTTCTAAATAGTAAAAAAAATTGGTCAATTTTATTAACGCATGCCTGTACAGTAATTATGTAGGAAATATGTATGCCTACAAACCTTGCAACAAAACTCGTATCACTAGAAAACCTACATCCTTAAATTAAAAAGTAAATGCGGCACTAAAACTACACTCTAAAACATTATCTTTGCCGCAACAACATATTTGTTGTAATGAAACATTTTGTTCAAATATCAGTTACTGCAAAATAACTTCCCCCCCCCCCAAATTTTTTTTTTAAATGTTAGTAATTGTAACAAAATATATGTTACAACTGATGAAGTTGGTTGTGGTATATGGAACACAAGCATTATATTGAAACCATTATTGTTTTTGCTGCAATTCAACTAATACTATTAAAAAAACGTATTAAATAAAACTGTAGTAACACCAAACATAAGGTTTTTCAAATTAATCTTTGCTGTTAGGCAATGTTTCTTTATCGCAAGCTAAATATCATCAGTAAATTACTTATCCATCGTGAAGAAAACGTTTATACTGTGTAATTAAAATAAGTAATTAACTTGCTTAGTTAAGAAATTATATGGCAACATTGCTGTTGACAGTCTCGCCAGTAATTGCGTTATAATATTCTGTGTAACTGGTTCTCTAAAGACTGATTCCAAATTGTTCAAGTGCTAATGTAATATAGCAGTAAAGATTCGAGATTCCCAACACAGTGAAAGAAGCATTATTAGAGCATCAACTCACCGACGTCCGTCCGTACATTCGCGAGACTTCCGATTTTGTTCGCATACCATAGTTTTATCAATGTAGTCTGTGCGTAGAAGTTAAGTACCTATTGTTTACGTTGTGTGACGACAGAGTGCACCAGTTGTTCTGTTAAGACTGTGATTAATCAGTACACCTTGAAGACAAGTGAGTGGTATGACAACAAATTACTGTGATATTTGAAAGAAGTGTGCAATGTGAGTGCATGACTGAATTTATTTGTTTGGGCATACTCCATTCTGGTATTTCGCAATGGAGTATGTCCAAACAAATGATTCCAGTCAACAAATTACTGACCAAGAAGCAGAAATGCAGATAAGAACGTTAAGGCTTCTCTGCACAGGAAATTTCATAATTTCATGATAGTACCAAACACAGGCCAACTTCGACTCATAACATTAATAAGCTAGTAATTTCCCACAAATAAAATATATTCCCTTCCATGATTTTCGAACAATCGCATGGGAAAGTAGAGATTTGAAGATTTTCGCTACTTACCCAAAGAAAAAAATTCAAACGATACGAATGAAATAATTTACAGTGAAATCAAATTTATTAAGTCACAGAATAATGCATTTGTTATTTTATGTAAAACTTTTTGTGCTAAATAAATTTTTGAATGTTTCAAAATGTTTGCACATTTGTATTTAAAATAAACAGTGAATGTATCTACATGTTTGCACATCTTTGAGCACCTGTATTAAAAAAAATCCCTTGAAATAAAAAAGATATCTCTCTGTCACTTTCACTGTAAATTATTTCAATCATTTCATTTGAGTACGGTATTTTTTTGCTTTGGGTATGTGACGAAAATACTTAAATTAAGGCACTATAAAGAGTGGGTATAATCGTCCGCCATTTTGGGTCTTTCGGAGCTAGCGCAAGCCGATGCATGCTCGCGCGCCCCAAAAACCTGACAAACTAAACTCATTATAAATCCAAAACTTTATAGAGCCCTAACTTAAATCGCAACTTTGTACGAAAACTATGGAACGGAAAATATTTTATTTGTGGGAAATTACTATTAATGTAATGTGTAAGAGTAGGGCAGTGTTCGGTAGAAATATAAAATACGGATTATTCGGTGTGGAACACTGTTAATGTTAAGAACCAGGGGTTTTGGTAAAAAAAAAATATTGCAACAATTTGTTCCAATGCCTTACGTGGACATATGCGGCTCTGCTTCTTTGTCAGTGATTGTATGTTCTTAAATCTAAGTGTTTCGGGGTTCTATTCGCTAATCACAGATGTGGCATTGCAGTAACCTTGTTCTGATTGGCTGAGTCAAGTAAGCGACTCCTCTGACAGTAAACATGAAGCAGAGATGCAGCTGTCCACTTAAGACATTGAAACAAGCAGGTGGGAAATTATTTTAGCGAATATTAGACCTTCATAGGTATAACTAACATAAAACTAACTGAGGTAATGTTTTTGGAGACTATAGAGACCTGAAAAATTCGAGTTTTCTTTGAGGCACAAGCTATAGTTCCAACAATTATAGGTATGTATCACGATCATAATTGGCCGTTGACTTATTCGACACTTCCTGAAAGTAGCTGAGCCAATACTAAAACTGTGGCTGAATACAAGCCAATTCCACTGGGTCAGCTCTGATTTCTGGTCAGTGATTGGATGCCGTAACACCCAGCGTGTGGAAGTTAAACCCGCAAATCACAGACGTGATGTGTGACAGTTATCCTTGTACTGATTGGCACAATCAAATGAATCACGACTCTGCACAAAAACACTCTGCCAATAATCATGAAGTTGAGCTGCAGGTGTGCACGTGCGACACTGAAACAAAGTGGGGCAAAAATCTTTTCGCGATAACTACAGGGCCCTACAAATAAGGTAGTGAAATGCATGTGTACGAGCCTCGTTGCTGGTAACCGTCAAAGTTAGTAGAGTAACCGTAACGTAGATTACACGAGAGGTGTCCGGTGACACACACACACACACACACACACACACACACACACCTACACACACACTATATATATATGAATGACTCACGAGTGACGAAGAAAATCGTCAACAATAAAACCCAACATTAAAAATTACAAGGGTTAGTAGACATCCAAAAGGACCTCACAGAAATAAATACTGATCCAATAACAACCATGCAGAGGATCCGCGGTGGCCGAATGGCCAGGCCTCTCGCCTCTCATCTTGGCGATCCGGGTTTGATTCCGACGGGGTTAGCCCCCGGATTATCGCACGTTTCCCCCTTCTCCTTCCCAAGCGTCTCACATTGCGGAATGTAAAACTGAAAGACTCGCGGATTCAGGAAATGACAGGCACATAGCGGAAGAATGAGTACGTTTAGGGAAAATATGAACAAGGAGATCAACAGTAATGGTTCTACCTGCTCCTTAGAGGGCCAAAGCAGTATACTTGTATGTATGTATATATGTACGTAGGCCGGGCATGACGAAGGTGCCAACCAGTCGAACCATAGGGGTTGGTTGCACAAAGGAAAGGAAGGGTGGTAGTTGGTGCACGCTGTGAGATTATATATAACATAACAAGATGGCGAGGGGCGCAGTGTAGAGGACAGACTACATGACAATGTGACGAAGGTGAACACATAGGGACCCTGCTGATAAATCTCGGCGCAACACGACAGCAAAAGGCAGCTGAGGAGGGTGACAAGGTTTAAAGTCCTGCCCGCGGGGGAAACACGGCTACACTGCGGCGATACCTGCGGTCTTGCCAACTTCTGAGCCTTGCAAAAATATTGCTCTCGTTGATTACTAAAAGATCACTGTATATTTCCTTGTAACAGTTATTTCTTAACAATAGCTGTACTTAAGATTGTGGTAGGGCGTACATAATGCCTGGGTAGACAGTTTAAATTAAATATCTCTCAAACCGGTTTGATATTTTGACACGATGAATTAAAGGAACTAATTAAAAATGCTATTTTACCTGCAAAAGCCGAGTTTAATTAATAAAACTATATTTAAGATGTTACATTTTATATTCTAACCAAGCGTATACGGCATACTACAACCGAATATACAAAAATTATCTGAAATAAAAGTTGTAGAAAAAATTACGTTGATCCAAGATGGCAACAGATCGTATTTTTTATAAATAGTTTCGCTGAATTTCCTTGCGGAATGTGCCTACTCTTATTAAATTACATAATAACATGGAAAGTTCAATCGGATATGAACACAATGCAAAATAATATCGCAGCACTGGCGATTCTATGCTAATCGACAGTAGACATTGAACGGTGTAGCCTATTAAGTATTTCCTCTTCTGAACTGCTCAGATAATAAGGGAAAATAAAATAACTAACTAAATTGTGGTCAATTTGTAATTCAAGCACTAATTAAGACCTAAATCACCATACAGAAATTCACCTAGAGTACTTTAATGAACATATAGTTATCAGTTGTGCTAATTTAGATTATCTGGGTTACTGTTATATTTACATGATATAAAGTTTTCATAAAACTGAACTTTAGGAGGTCATTTTCTCGAAAACGACTGACTTGAGGAAGTTGTGACAATGTAACTTTTATTTCAACGTGGCCTCCTGATACAAACTTGTCAATTAATAGCAAAAACGTACAATTGTAAAACATTCTATGCAAAAAATACCCTTGATAAAACCAATTATCAACTGAAGGTGAAAGATATTCGAAGTAGTTTGTTCACAGATTACCACACCACGGAATTCATTGCACAGAAAAAAAACTATTTAATAGTGGCCACATAATATTTTGTCATTTATATCCCAACGAAGTATTTTTGTGGCGAACACCAAATATTGTGAAGTGTTAATTAAGTTCTTTGTTGGTGATTACAAAATAATGAACTTACCAACGAAACGTTTTGGGGACACTGCAAAATATTTGATGTTAACCTCAAAATTATTTTGTGAAGTCTATATTGACAATCATTTTGTAGTCGTTGCAAAATAGTTTTTTCTATGTATTTATTTCATTATAGTTATTTATAATTTAAAAATAATGACTTTTAACGTATTTTTTTAATCGCGAATGTTCCTCTCCCAAAGATTTGCTCCAGACAAAAACTTGCATTACATAACTTTACCGTGCACTTACTACTTACAAGGAATCATCTCGTAAAGCATGTAACATACTTTCATTAACATACTGTATACTGAACTTTTTAACTCTGTTGTTTATTGCAGACAATACAGCTTAAGAGGGGTCAACACCTGCCATCTTCGAATTTTTCAAATTTCGCTTTAGGTTAGAAACAATAAGCTTTATTAAAATTTCTCGTCTGACATGGCGCAGATATTACTTTCTTAAGCGCAACCATATTGTCACATCTTCACTACCTTTATTAGTATTTGGCTAGTAAACTTCCGGAGGAAGAAATAAATTTTTTTCTACGGATGGTCACAGGTATAGTATAAAAATAGCAGTCAAACAATGCCTACTGTATACAAAGTAAGAAACTATTCCCTCCGCCTTGTCGAAACATAAAACTTTATAGAAAATTTGTAGGCCAAGTTAAATGCAGAAGTTCCATTTTTTCAAAATGGTGTGTACTGAACCCACTTAAGGGCCTCGCCTACCACGAGCTTTAAATGCGTTGCAGCATGTTCGTAAAACCCTTTTTTTAAAAGAAACTATTCCACATATGCCTAATGTGTCTATGTACGAAAAAAAAAATACATTCCAACCGATGACTGAATTATTTCGGAGCTCCTCAAAATGGCTAAAAACAGCTATTTCAACCTGTTATATCTGAATAACTACTCATGGGATTCGTGTGAAACTACTCTAGGAGCATGCAATGGACTTTACTTAAAACTGGGGTCACCACTGAAAGCGTCAGTCAGGTGAGTGAACTACAATACCACTGCACGCCGTTTCAGTGTCTTGCAGTAGAGGCGATACCACACCAGATGAGTCGGTCAACATTACCCTTGGCGCCGTGCCTCACTCACACAAACACACGGCCAGTAGGCGGGCGCCTTAACGTCTCGTCGTCAGCGAGGTCACCGGAGGCTTAACCAGTGAGGATACAGACAGCAAGCGGTACTTAGCAGTGACTACAGGCAGAGACAGGAGAAAATCACGGTTTAACTGAACTGCAGGCTAGCCTCCAAAAACATATGTGTTCTCAAACAGAGAGCAAACAGCATCCGCTCATTGGCTGATCACTGACAGTTATACCACAGGATTAGTCCTGTGTTTTGAAGCTTCTTTATGATTGGTGTCAAATAAGCCAAGGGCAGGGACCTCTGTTTTTCGCGAAAAGAATTTTGCCTCAGTTTGTTTCAGTGCCTTACGTACACATCCGCAATTCTGCTTCATGATTACTGGCAGCGTGTCTGTATCAAGAGCCTTATCTCATTTGTCTAAGCCAATTACAATAACTTTCCTTCAACGCCACACGTCTGTGATTTGCCGGTAGAATACCAAGGCTGGTGACAGTTAAAATATCCAATCACTGACCACGAAGCAGAACTGCAGATGTGCACGAAAGGCACCGAAACAAAGTGGGGCAAAATGTTTTTCGAGAAAATCAGGGGTCCCTAGGCAAGGGCCAATCACGAAAACATTACAAACTTACTCGTACTCTGGAGAATACGCGAATTTTTAAGGTCTCTAACTATAGGCCTACGCAATATCTAAAGTAGTTGTCTGCTGAAACATTAGACCGGCAGATGCTGGTGCCGCTTACACGACCACACTTCACCACTTGACTCGGCCATGGCATATGTTACGAAACCATCCCAGCTTTCACCTGGAGGGGAGAACAGAAGATTGGGCCGGGAATCGAACCAGAGCACTCCCGAATGCAAGGTGAGTGTATTATCAATGCTTCACCGAGTTAGAATGTGTAATGTCCATTAAGTATGTTCAGTCAAAACAATTTTCGAATATGAATCTTTTTAATATTCGCTGGACGTGTTGGATATAATAAACTTTACTGGCGTACTCGTACGTAGGGTGCATAAACATGAGTAGTTTTTAACATGTTTTATTAACTTAACATTGTTGTTGTTTGTATGCCTGTTCGGTAACACTGAGATGTTTGGTAACTATGTATTTATAAAGGGTTTCACGTATAGGGTTTTATTACTCGCTTTATTGTCTGCATTTTCGGTACACATTTTGTAATCGATTTTAAAATACGTTTCCGATGAGCTCACGTTAAAATAAAACTAAAGCTCAGAAGACAGTGCAATGTAAAAGGAATAATGTGAAAAAATAATTTTTATAAAAAGAAATATAATTTATTTTAAATACCGTGTTAAACTAACTTTAAAGGCCAGAAAAGGATGACGCTGTAATTAAAAAGAATGAACTTGTGGGGGAAAAATTAAAAATACGTATTAATAATTTTTATACTACGGTTTAAAAACACATTATTGCCCAATTTCGTACGTACAAGACAGGAAAGCATAAAATAATATTAAATAAATCAGTAAGTACAAAATAATTAATCTTATGAAAATCCTTGTAAGATTAAAACCAAAAACGTGGGGTGCATACATTAGATAATAGGCCCCTAGATAATAGTAACGAGCGTAAAGAGTAGCTGTCATTGATGAAACTTCCACAATAATTAATGCATCAATTATCTGTTGTTCCATATGCCCAGCGTACTTTTATATGATACATTAATTCGTAATTTTTATTCTGTCTTTAAAACATGGCATTTAAATATTTATTTCATATTATTGGTGATGAGTAGCGTAGAGCGGGCTCGGTGGTTGTCGACAGACCAGACTCGAGGACAGAAATGCGTGAACTACGAGAGAGCGACGCGCCAGGGGATGTTGTAGTGCAGATGCCGGCAGACACGGGTCGCCGGGCCGTGAACGTATTTGTTAACAACATCAAACATGGAGCATCTGGCCCGCTATATCGCTCGCCATTTATCACGGCGACCCGATTATCCCTCGGCCATCCCATCATTCCGCTGGTTTAACCCTCAATGCGCGGCCGACAAAGAGCCACCCCTCGACAAGTACGGCTTCCAGGTCTGCGGTCTACCTCGCAGCCCTTGTAGCTCCTGGTTCACTGCGCGTGCGTGCTGCTGGTCCTCCGACTACTTCTCACAGCTTACATACGACTAACATTATTTATATTACATATGTAGTAAAAAACTTCCTCAAATGTATATCCGTCAAGAGACGAAGAGGTACTAACCCATAAGCTCAGCCACATATAACAAGATGCACTAGGCGACAACTAGTGACAAGCAATAAGGAGTCAGGTACCAAGATCTTCTCCACAAAGTTCAGCGATAATCGAGCACCTCTGAACCTACAACAGGCAAGTATTAACTGTTGAATCATCCGGTACCCTTTATCACTGAATACACTGGAAGAACAGTTTTTAAGTAAATTGTTCCTGCTGAATTAATTTGTGGAGAACAAGAAGTTATATTTCTGTGACCTCAATGTTTTACTTATAACAACAAAATATTTTGTGATAATAACAAACATATTTGCAGGATCAATAATACCAACAAAATATTTTATAACTGCCACACAACATGTTTCCATGTAACATGATGCGCACTAGAAATACGAAGGTAAGTAATTCTTCAGTCAACTGTTTCCACACGAGCACTAATTAGAAAATCTGACCAATAGAGGATCTTCGTCTGGTACGACGCGTCTAGTAAAGTCTTCGTACAGCCAGTAACCGACTGAGTACGATGGTGTCAACAACAATGACACCATCAAGCTAGTTTGTGTCTGTGAACGCAATGAATAATGTTTTATGTTCAGATAGTGCATAATTCTGTTAAGATATTGGTGAGTTTTTGTGCATGATCCTGCAAAGATTTCTGCAAAAAAGTGGGGGAGCAATAGAGGAGAGGCAAAACCGGACTAAGGGTCAGAGCGCGGAAATTAAAAAAAATTAATCAGCATTGCAACGCATGTCGGGATAGCTTGTTAATAATAGAATATGCGCAACGCTACAGAAATTTCAATTTCCCTTATTTCAAAGGTTCGCACAACTTATTGAGATTAATTTAGGAAATCTATGTTCATCACATCAAAACTAAATAAATGCTACCTGAGCGAAGATATGTGACTGCACGAAAGCACATCGGCCTATGTAGGCAATTTTTACATCAATAAGTCACGCAAATTTGAATGATGTTATTTCACAAACAAAAGACTATATATTATCAAAATTACATTTAAATTTAAGCGTTAGTATTATACAGTATTTTGGTGGTAAAGTAAATATAACATTTTTGGTCATCGTACAAAAGTAATACTAGGTGATAATTTATTAAAATATGGGTTTGTTTCTTTAAAGGAAACATTTTTGTCTCAAAAATGGGTTACACTTTTTAATAAGGCCACGATAATTTCAAAACTTAGAATTTATTGCACAAAAAATTATTTTGTTATTTTTTTAATGTTTTTTGCAATGTACGCTTACAGTAAGAATATATTGGTTTGTGGGCATACGCCATTGCTCATGTTTCGTTGACCAAAATTGTATTGAATGACGAAGCATTAAAAAAACAGGAAAAGCAATCCCAGAGGAATTCGGTCAGCTTTTTTTATATTTAACAGCAAGAATTCTAAAGAGAGAATTCAGTCACATTTCGGCATCATCCAGACAAAAAAAAAGACAAAGAAAACCAGATTCTCAATATGAACTCTGACGGAATTAAACAAGGAATAACTGTAGAAAGTGTACAACAAACAATGGCAGAAGACAACACGGTACAAGAACAACTTGTGTCGTTTTGTCTTCTGTCATTTGTTTGCTGCAACTATCCACGGTTTTTTTAGTCTGCTAAATTTTTTTTTTTTTTTTTTTTTTTCATATTAGGGATCTGGTTTCCTTTGTGTCTGTCTTTCGTGTCTGAATGTTGTCGAAGTCTGACTGAATTCTTTCTTTAGAATTGTTGATGTTTAATATAAAAAACTGATCGAATACCTCTGGGATTTCTTTTTTCTGTTGTTTGTACTTTGTCATTCAACAAAACTTGAGCAATGTCGTATGCCCACAAACTAACGTTTTCTTTAAAAAAAGGTTGATTTAAAATATTTAGCGATGCTTTACGCGAAAAAGTGGCTTTGAAGTCAGTTTATGTAAATACTTTTGACACAAAAATAACAAGAAAAGGTTAGTAAACGTGAGTGAATTTATGTTCTTGTCAGGTACGACAAATCTCAGGCCAGAGCAAAGAAATTTATCGTGCGACTATAAAAGTAGTCTGATAGTCCAGAATCTTATTGTGTATGTTGTGTTACTTTCTCAACTGATCAGCGACTCATTTAATATAAATGGATAAATAAGAGACAATAAAAAACAAATAACAATTTCAGGCTCATTCATGGTACACTACTATTTCAGCAAACATCAGATGATCGTTTTACTGTGTGTATGTTTATACAGGCAGGTTGTTTATGAAACAAGTGACCAAAATTTACCAGTGGATTGCTGACGTCAAAAGAAGACATTTGCTACAGGATACACATGGTCTATCTAAAATATTTAGGGCTGTAGAAGCTTCTAAAAGTCAAAGTTAGAAAAGCATATTTTGTGGGATATTATGTATATATATATATATATATATATATATATATACACACACACTCACACATACACTATATAAGCGCCCTGTTGTAGAAAAAATGTAGCAACAACATGTGGGGTGAAACTGGCCACTCACTGGAGAAGCAGCCAATGGAAATACGTAGGACAATGAGTCGAACCTGGAGGTAGTCGATTTCGTGGAATTGTTGTGTTCTCTTTGTGTGCACCTAGAGATAGCAAACGAATGCGAAAATATTCGGTAACAAAGTAGCCTCCAAACCAAGGTAGAGCTTTGCGACTGATATGATTGGAAGAGGGTTATTTGACAACGTTTACAGAGTGATAACAAACTCTGTTAGCGGGCCAAGAATTATCGTGTGTTCAGTTAAATTATAACAGCAGAATAACAAAGAATAACGTCGGATACGTAAATACTAACTGAGAACGAAGAAACAATCCCGCTGTTAGTTTATCTGCGGATTCCTGAACAATGTAGTAAATATTAACTGTTTGTCTACACCGTGCTGCAGCGTGGTTAGTGACACTCATATTATTTGAAAATAATTTTGCACCAACTTATTTCAGCGTCTAACATGCACATCTGCAGCTGCTTCGTGGTTATTGGCATCAGGTGCGTTGAGCATAGACGTCGCTCATTGGCCTATGTGAATGAGTAGGCCTATAAGTTTACTGCGACACCATGCGTCTGTTATTGGCGGGTATAAACCCTGGGCATTGAAAGTCCAGAACATCCAACCACTGACTACGAAGAAGAGAAACATAGACGAGCAAGTAATTAGTTTTTTTTATTGTTGGCTGAGGAATGTGTAAGACTTGCAACGGTAAGTAGAATATTGTCACGAGTGTGACTGGAGGCGTGCTAAATTTCATAAGTATAAAACTCAGGAGCGAATCAGGGGAAGCCACTGACTTTGGCGAGACAAAGAAGTGTTCAAATGACCCTTCCTGCCAGGTTTGCCAGATATAAGGCCGCGTCCTTCTACCAAATATGGCTATGGCTGTTCCCCACGGCATGCGTAGATACAATCGCCCGGGTTTGCCGTTAAATATCCACAACCAGTAGCAATCCGCAAGACCAATGCCAAAACATGAAACTTGTCCAATAAGAGATGACAACGAACAACTGCGACAATGTTAAGGAAACATTACGTATTCTTTCGCGGACGATGAATCCTAAATTGCATAATAAATACTGAGCAATTTTCCGGGTCTCTGAATATGTCAATAACACAATTTGAATCTCTTGTGTACTTATCGCCGCATACTAAAATATGCACCCATACTTAAAAATATGTTTGCGAAAGCTAGTTTTCAGTTCAGCATACATACGCCTGCAGTTTGGGTAATCTTATTAGCTGCATATTTTGAGGCGAGATTGCGCATTTCACTTGGCCAATAAGATCGATGCTACTGATGACAACACGGTCTGTAATTAAAAAAAAAAGGCCCTGGACACACGTGAAAGCTTTAATAATGGGCCTAAAAAATACGCGTTTTTTTTATCACTCTCTAGGATTCAAACAACAGTATATTCTGGCACTATACCTATTGGCTCCTGACCTACTTGACACACCTTGGCGAGGACTGAGCCTATAACAAAGAAGTAAATAACTGCAGAGCCAATCATGTGGTATTACTGTGTCACCGTACAGCCAATAGTCAGCTATCGTCTGCATATATATTCTTGGAGGCTAGGTCAGTAAAATTATTTGCACGAACTTTTTTTTAATGCCTTGCTTGAACATCTGTAGCTATGCTGTGCTTCTTGGCCAGTGATTATATGTTTCAACTCTCACACGACTTCGGGTTCTTTCAGCTTATCACATAGCGTTCGGAGTCTCAGTAATAACAGTGTTCTCATTGGCACAGTAGGAAAAAAAAACGTCTGCTCCAAGACACACTGCAAATAACCACGGAGCAGAGCTGCAGATGTGGACACACGGCAATGAAACAAGCTGAGGCTGAAATATTTATTTTCACGGAAATTCTAGTTCCCCCAACATGAGCTGAAGAGTTTTACGGCCAATCACGAAATATTCCCGCTTATACCTGTTTGTCGTTCAATAAAGCAAAGACGCAAACTGTCATTGTGCATGCTGCTTTGAATAATGAAATACAAGTGTGGTCAGATCCCATTGGCGGAGGGTTAGTGTCGGTGATGACGGCACACACGGGCGCGACGTAGCGAAGAGCAGTTTGCACATCTGCCTTCGAGTGTGCCTCATTTAAGCCGGGGCCACAGCCACTTCCCCCCTCCCTTCCCCCGTGGTCGTAGTCGAGAGGTAGCAGGCCAATTGAGCGAGCGAATTCTAGAGTGTAGAGGGTTGCCACAACACAATATGCAAGCTGCTAGTATTCGCCGACCAAACACAAACACTGCCAGATGTCCTGTCTGCTACTATCCTCGCTCACAACATTCGCCCTTCTTAAGAGGGCGTGGTGCATATTTCAACGCTAAAAGCATTATTCTATAACTGTAGGTTTCTTGAAGCGAATTTGCTACAGTTAATCAATAGCAATCCTAGACAATGGTTTTAGCCAACGTTTTAAACAAAATTGTTTCCAGTGTTACGAACTTCTGAGGCACAATCTCTGACGCCGGAACCTCGTGCATTTAACTGAGGCGCGAGAGATCACTTGTAACGAATTAGTAATTCTGGATAAATATTTACACATAAAGTTGGCAAATACCATTATATAGGATTGTCATTGGGTATTTTATCCATATTGGCTTCGAAAAACGCGTAGAAATGAGTTGATGTTATCAGCGTTTATTATCTACCACGCTGTCTTAAGGCGGCCGCCTGGTTGGCGCTCGAACTGCGTGCAGCGTGTTCGGAGGTACGTGTTTCCTCAGAGATCAGTAAACGTGCGTCACCAATTCTTATCTACGAAAAGAAAATACACTTCACACTACTTGTGAATGTGACTTTCAAGACATTACTGAAATTGGAAGCACTATTTTGAAGTCCTCAAACTATGCTAAACACTGCTATTTCACGCTGTTGTTTCTCGAGATATATGTAACAGATTTGTTCTAAATTGAGGTCTACAAGTACATTGGATTTTGCTACAGTGACGCGTTCAATAAAATAAGGTCATCGCTTAAAGTCCTAAAGTAAAATCGTTACGTCGGGAACATTGCGCTCGCGTTTACAACTTTGGTCGTAGAGGCGATATTACAATACATGAGTTGGCCGGTGTCGTTCTTAGCGCCTCAGTGATATTAGCTTCACACAAACACATTCTTCACCAGGCGGCCGCCTTAAGGCATCGCTCCTTAGTTTTGCAGTGGTTTCGAAAATATTTTTTGAACGCAAATTAATACATATTTCAATAAATTCATTCTGGCAGTTTTAACACTTATATACCATAGATATACATGAATTTTTCTGTTGTAATACGGCAAACTGATTTTTAGATTTTTGCCCCTGAAATATCACGTATTTTGCTGTCAAAATAAGCAGAAATGAATCAAAATAATTATTTTCTAGCAAACGGTACATTATTTTAAAAAACGCTCTGGCAACATTGTGTTTGGTATGATTGTACAAAGTCTCAAATTTTTTCAAAGCATTTGATTAAAAAATATTCGAGTTATTTGCAATTGTTCGAAATAAATGAAAGGTCATGGCCTTAAGCTGGTCGTATTTGCATTTCCGAGGCCTTGAAGAGAGGAAGAAATAAGGGCATCCAGACACGCATGCAATGCCCCATCCTAGCCTACAGGCGCAAGTCACTAAACTAGCGTGAAGTCTTACAGTTAATAGAAATTCACTGTGCGACATTCGGTAGCGACTACTCTTTTACGACTAAAACCTTCTCGAGTTATAAACCCCTTCATACAGCAGGGCGCATCACCGAAAATAGAGATTCGTGTTGGTTTGTATCTCAATTACTTTCCCGTAGGTTTGTTATCCAGTGTTGCTGATTTCAAACAGATGCCAACACGATATCCTGCATAACTTATTATCTACGGTCCAACGTCCAACCCTGGTGAAGGTGCCGTGTGTTTACAAACATGGATGGAAACGAAATTGTTTTCAATGTCACAGACAAACCGCCTTGTTAGTGTTACGACTGTTTAAATGGCAATGAAAAATCACACGTATACAGAAAGGCACGCCAATTCTAACAGGTGTCAATTATTTTCTATGGTTATTATAAACCATCAAATTGTAAATTTAGGGTTTACGAATTTGTAAATAACAAAATCGAACAAAATACGTATAGCGAAGTCTCTTTTTCATATTCCGATGTTAATTTATTTTCATTCAACATACCTCACGTTATTAAACTGACATTTCTCTAGCCAGCACATATGTTTGGATTGGTGAGCCTCTTCCAAAGGTAAATATGCCGTTTCTGTTAGTATTTTTCAGGTTATCTAGTTACGAAATACCAAACATTTTCGAATACGGAAAGTGGGCTTTACGTTTCGTCGACAGCGAGGTCGTTAGAGACGGTGACGAAACACTTGGCACAATGACAGGATATAGGAGTAGAGTTGGCCATGGCATGTAAGAACCATCCCAGAATTCGCCTTGAGCGATTTCGGCAAACAATGGAAAGCCGAAATCAGGATGGCCGGAGCCGGGGTTCGAACCCAGCTCCTCGTGAATGTGAGTCCAAAGTATTACCTTGGCCCCACCTCGCTGGACTATGTATTCAAATACATACATACATGCATGCATACATACATACATATGCATTTATAACGCCTTAGCTTTCCTTTATTTTTACAGTTATTGTTTCTTATATATAAGTATTTATTGTGAACCGAAACGTGGAAAATATTTTCAAAGTAAGCAACAGCTGACGACTTTGCGAAATCTCACTGCGAGTTGTGACGACGGACGTACCTGCAGAATGAGCAGTAGAGAATGTTACACACGCCATTGGCTCAAAGGAATAACCTATGGCTAGAGATGATGGTTTATCGCGGGAAAACGTGACTATTTGCTAGACTTCAACGTAGGTTCAGCTTATCAATAGATTATTGGCTTTTCCTTGTACGCGAAGCTACTGCCCTATTTGACTAAGCCAATAAGAATACCGCTATTTTAATATTTGATGCACGTTATTGGTCTATAGACAGCTACGTTGTGTCAGTGTTTTCAAG